>JAOQMS010043400.1:0-11854 GCA_027563885.1 Erythroxylum longipes
GAAAGACATGAACGAACTACTCCCCTTTGAAGCCCATTGAACTCAAGCCATCGCTACATCTTCAAGAGAAAATGGTGTTTAGCCAAGCATCCCTTCGGAAGCACTCACAGCTGTGGGTACACCAACAACATCCATGGTAGTAGCAGAGAGTGACGATGAGAGGTGAAAAATCGGTGATGGATAAATGTTGAGAGTGAGAGATGAAGTGTGAGTCTCTGTCGAAAGTCCCTGCATAACCTAATTTGGCATGTTTTCAAAAGTTGGGTCGCGGGTCGGGTCGGAACAGTAAGAAATTTTCCCAAATATGGTATGGGTTTGCGAAGGTTCACCGCGGCGACAAATGACTCTCGCCACGACGAACTTTCCCCGAAAGGATTTGTTCTTCACTGTGAACTTCTCCCGAAAGTTCAGCCCGAATTTATCATTTCTCGCCGCGGCAACAGATGGGCTCGTAGCGGCGAACTTTTCCCGAAGGCTATGATCTCCTGTTGACTTCAATTCAGCACGTTGACTCCCTTTTCCTTGAGGATCCTACAATCAAAAATAGCAATTTGCAGTATCAATTATTCTTAGAAAATTTAAGAAATGTAATTAATACAAATTGTGACAATTTTTACTATTAAATTGCATAAAATAAAAGTGCACACTCAAGGATTAATTTAAATACAAAACCAAGAATTAGGTGTCAAAAGTTTAGTAAAGGCCATGAAAGTGTTGCCAAATTAGATAATAAACTTGGACTTAATCAGGAGACCTATAAGAAGAATTTTCAAAATTGGTGGATTTCAAGAGTTAAAAAATACAAAAGGGAGGAGTTAAGAAACATAATGAACCAAGTCTAACAGGATAATGACATAATCCCTCATGGTAACTCATGGTAACATAGAACACTAAAGGATTTGAAATTCATGAAGAATTAGTGAGGGGAGAAAACCAAAAGCTCAATTAAAAGATGTCACAAGAAGAAATAGAAAGTGAATATCCTATCCTTCAACATATGATTGAGAATGAAGTAAGTTTTCTAGCCTAAGAGAAGTAGGATGAATTCAACACTCCAAATAGAAGAAAATCCAGTAAAAAGAAGCGACAATCTTCTTGCTCAGAAGGAATATGAATATAATCACATGGAATCTAAGGGTAATGAACTCCCCTAAAAAGTAATTAGAAATTAAGAACTTTATCTATGAAAATAATCTAGTTATCTTTGGTATTCTGGAATCAAAGATCAAGAAGCAAAACTTTAGTGTCTTTAAAGGGCTACTTAAAAGATGGAGAATGTTAGACAAAGTTTTCCACGAAAATGGTAAAATACTAATACTCTACAATAAGGAGTAAGTTGAGATGATGAATGTGCAAACAAATGGGCAATTGTTCTATATATAGGCCAGATTAAAATAGGAGCAAAGTTTTGTGTATATTTCTATGATCTATGGTTTCAAACACAATTTTTAGTGAAGTACCTTATGGATAAAACTCAGAGAACTAGCACAATTAGCTCAACTCCCTTGGTTAGCACTAGGTGATTTCAATACCATGTTATACCCACATAAAGCAAATGGTAATAGTTTCTTAAGAAACTATTTTATGTAAGAGATATACAAATGTGATTTCCATTTTGGTGACAACCTTTACATATGGACTAATAAATAGAAAGGAAGCTAGCTTCTGAGGAAAAAATTGATAGATGTATGGCTAACCTTAAATGGCTCCAAACATTGCCTAATATTAAACACATTTTCCCAACACTTTGACATCTAACTATTTTCCCATAATTGTTCATATCCTAACCATAAATAGACACAAAACAGTCCCATTTATATTCAACAATTTCCTAGGTGAATTGGAAGGACTTAAAGAGGTAGTAGCTGGAGGGATTAGGTCAAGTGTTATAGGTTCTAAACAATTTTAATGTATCAAGTAAATGGAAGGATCAATAACCACTTTCCATTTAGCTTTATACTTTGATAAACTCATTTAGAAAGCAATTACTTTAGGAGAATTCATTATTGTAACTTGAAAAAAATTACTCAGTTCCTCCCCTCTAAGAGCTTGATAGTACAAATTAGTTTAGAAGAGCAGCACAAGAAATTTCTAGCTACCAAAAACAGAAATCATGGAATGGTTTTCTCCTCCTTCTCTCTATACTTGAGCCTTTCTATAGCTATCCTACCTTTTTCCTTTGATTTTTCTTTTCCTCTTCCTTGCTATTTACTCACTATACTTTACTGTTCTTCACTTCCCCTTATATCCTCACCCATAACTTTTTGGTTTAGTTAGTTCACTAACTAGTCTAAATCACTTTCTTTCTATTTAAAGTAACCCACTCTTCTTCTTCTTCTTCTTTTTCCATTTTGTTCCATATTCTAATAGTTTACTAAGAGGTAAAATGGCAGCTGAAGCCCCGACTGTCCTTCATACTCTAGTTGTAGGTTCTTCATCATAATAGGTGAATAAATACTTCCCTGCTCTTCCTTTTAAGTATATTGAACCTAGTAAATTGCCTATTTCTTAGATATTGGGCAAAACATCTTGGAGAAGAGTTGTAGGAGATCTAGAAACCTTTGGCAAGTTGTACTTCATTTTATAGAATAAGGAATGATTTATCTCTTCTTCTCTTGATGTTTTGACAAAGGGGGAGACCAATTGGAAAGCTACCCTTGTTGGTTACTTCTTAGGTAAGAGACTGGCTTTTCTAAGTGTCCAACACCGGGCTAACCTGAACTGGAAGATATGGGGATTGGAAAATAGTATCATCACTGAAGATAAACTCTTTATTTTCTAATTTTCTCTGAAGAAATGGCAGAAAAGATTATGGATTTGGGTCACTAGCACATATAAGGTAAACCTATTTTCTTGGTGAAATGGGACGCAGGATTCAGATTGGATAAATTAGAGATGAAATTCATACCCATGTTGGTTAATTTCCACCATATACCTCTAGAATATTGGTCCTCTAAGGGCTTGAGTTACCTTGTTAGCTACCTAGTTACACCATTTTCCATAGTTGGCAACACATCTAATCTCAAAAGGGTAGGAACTGCAAGGTTCTGCATAGAATTTGATGCTAAGAAAGACTTTCCTTAATATGTACCAATTATGAAACTCATTGGCATTAGGGAGTTGGTTGAGGATAGGGTGAGGTTATCATATCCATGGAGACCTCAACTAAAAAAAACCATCAAAATCTGGATGCCTAGATAAATGAAACAAAAAATCCAAACATAAAGGTGAGGGAAAATTAAGGAAAAAGCAATTCATTAATACCATAAGTGATAATGTAGATGACACTGAGTTGATAATAGTAGAAAAGCAACTTGTTAAGAAACAGGCTCACAACACTCCTACTAAGTAGCATACAAATATGGAAACTATTTTTCCAAAAGAAGAATGTGTTAGGCACTATAAGAAAAAGGTCATTTAGTGACGGAAATTACCAACGAAAAACATAAACATTCTGTCAGCAAATCAGGTTAGCAACGGAATTTACCAACGGACAAATGCATCGTAGAAACAGCCGTAGATAATTATTTTTGTAGAAACAGAATGTCCGTCAGTAAATATACCGATGGACACTTAATGTAATGTTGGTAAATATACCAACGGTTATGGTTGACCATCGGCAAATTACTAACAGATATTATTTTTCCATCGACATATTTACCGACGGTTTCTTTTAATCTATCGATAAGTTTGTTACAACATTACCTATGGTGATTTATGTTCCGTCGGTGAGTGTACAGACGGTTATTCTGCGGCAAATTTTGATGGTAAATTTGGCGACAGGATTAATTATTCTATTGGTGATTACTGATAGTTGATCGTGTTCCATCGGTAAATAGAATTAATTTTACTGACGGAACAATAAATATCCATCGGTAAATTAACTAGAAATTTTTTTTAAAATATACCGTCAGTAAATTTTATTTGATGATCTTATGGTTAATGCATAATGTAAACAGTTATGAATTATCCGTGTATAATAATTTGATTTGTTTATACATTTAATTTTTTTAAACAGAAAGTTGATTGATGATATAAAGTTAAAATTATCTTAATTGATAATAAAAATATTAAATTGTATTTGATAATAAAAAATTTAAATTGTATATAATAAGTATTTGTAGTTCAAAAGAAATAATTACAAGTACACTATTGATTCTGTGAGTAAGGATGATCTGATTGGTGCGATGAGGTGCTACCCCTCCCTTTCAACTCATTCACCTCATTACGGAGTTGATCTATGTACTCCATTAATGTCTGCACTGTGCTCTGAAGCTTTTGGACTTCATTACTTGTAGACCGCCTACTATATGCTGCTATTCTGGACATGGAGGATTACGAATAACATATGTTAGCAAATAAATCTAAGCCAAATATCCTTCCACAACGGTCCTTACCACCCACTGCATGAAGATAGATTTAAGTCTCATTAACATCTTCAGACTACTGAGACTATCGTTAAATGCTTTCTTGTATTTGTTCCTTTCAGAAGGCAACGTTTATATTAGTAAGTGATTTTTATAAAATGGATAGACCAATTTATTATTAGTCTATTTTAACTTCTTAGTCAACAGTGAACTATCTAGTATGCTTAGAAGCTCCAAAGGACCGATACAGGGTGATATAATATCAGCATGTCAATCTGTAATTGGCATGGAGATGTTTAATAGACTACTAGTAAGGGTAATGGAAAGAGATAACCTCTTCAAGTTCCATTCCAGATACAGAAAGGAGATAATTTTAATCCTAAACTTTATGGATGACCTATTCCTTTTCTCTAAAGTTGACTCCAATTCGATAACTTGTGGATAAGTATGAATTTATGGATAAAACTATCCATTGGATTAAAGTAGTGATTATGGATACTAAAGCCAATGAAAGAGCAAGTATGCATATCAAACTCAAATGGAACCTTTCTTGAAACTAAGCAAGAACAAAAGAACTTAGAATTGAGGATAATGAATTAAAAAATTTTATATGTTCTTATTTTAATCTAGGTTTGTTTTATATGTTTTGTAGTTATTATTGGTATATTTCCTTAAATAGTTAGTTTGCAATTTTTTGTAAAGCTTACGACTTTTTTAGTAACATTTTTCATTTAATCTTAAAAAATTGATCCTTTTCACTTTAATTATTACTTTTTCCTAATTTAATGGATTTTTATCATATTTAGGATAATTTTATGATTAATTTAGTTTAAATCCAATCTTATTGTCCAGTAGATAATAGTAAAAGAGTTAGACCTAATATTTAATAGATCCTTATAGGAACTATATTCTACTTGTACTATACTATAATGTTACAAGTGATAAATGCACTTACCTAAAGTTGATAATAATTATGTTAGAAATGACAATTTAAGACGACAACAGCATAAAAAAATAAAGTAACAAATTTTAATCTATTGACATAAAATTCTTAATTTTATTATTTATGCTACATTATTTAAATTTAAATTTTTTATTTATTTACATAAAAAATATAGTTCACTTTAGTATAGGCCAAATTAGTTATTTAAATTGATATAAATATTTAATTAAAATTTAAAACATTAAATTATACAGATTGATAGACTATAATGAATGTTGAATGCTACTCCTCTCCTTTGAATTGTTTGGGATTGAATTTCTTGTGTGAGTAATATTTATGCGTATAATTTCTAGTACTATAGATCTTCAATGTACGAAACAGAAGCAAAATGTTGGATTATACAATTTTTGCTACTAAATGGTGAATGAAAATTGATAAATATCGTATGATGGTGTGATAGTAATAGTACGAATATAACTCTTATGATATTTTACAAATTAAAGGAAATTATATTAGTAAAAGAGCTAAGTAAGGCAATACAAAATTAAAGTCTATAAGAACTAAACTAAAAAACTAAAACTAGTAAAAAAGATATTAGAACAAGCAAAAATTGGACAATTGATAAAAGGAAATTAAAGAGATAAACCCTATATTACATATCCTAGCTCTTTGTCATTCTTTTAAATATCATGATTTCCCTTATGCAATTAAACTAGTTGATGTGTAATCTGCATTGAACTCTTTGCTTTCTAATTAAAATTTCTTTTATCCTTTCTTCACTACAAGAAAAATGTGCTTTTGCGACTGTCTTTACTGACGAAAAACACAGACTTTCCATCAGTATGTAAGATTAGCGACAAACATTACCGACGGACAAAAGCGTCATAGAAATGGCCATAGCTAATAAATACCTACAGAATATTTTTTACTCTCGGTATATTTACAAACGGAAAATTGTTTTCCATTGGTATATTTACCAATAGTTGGAATACTTCTGTCAGTAAATTATTACAAAATTACCGACGGTTATTTCGTCTGTAATTACTGACAATAAGACCTTGGCTATTCAATCTATGATTACCGACGGTATGCACTTTGTCTGTGATTATTGACAGCTTGTGGTTGGATACTTTGTCTGTGATTACCGACAGTTTCTGTCTTTTCTTAAATATTTTTGTGCAAACCGTGCACAAAATTATTCCAAATTTACCGACGGAAGTTGTTGTTCTGTCTATGATTACTGAAGGAATATGGTTGGTTATTCTGTCTGTGATTACCGATAGTTTCTATCTTTTTATTGGTACTTTTGTGCAAACCATGCGGAAAATTATTCCAAATTTACAGACGGAAGTTGTTTCATCTGTGATTACCGACGGTAATGTTTATTCCGTCAGTAAATGTTTTAGTTTTAGCGATGGATTTTCATATGTCTGTCAGTAAATGAATTAGAAAACTTTTTAAAAAATGTACTGTCAATAACGTCAATAAATTTTATTTTGCATAATTTAAAAAGCTATTAATGTAATAGTATAAATTTAATTTTTTAAACATAAATTTGATTGATGATATAAAGTTGAAATATCTTAATTGATAATTAAAACATTAAATTGTACATAATAAGTTTTCATTTCTCTAATAAAATGATCAAAAGTACACTATTAATTTTAAGATGGCGGATGCTCTAATTGATGCGATGAGGTGTTACCCCTACCCTTTAACTTATCCATCCCATTACGGAGCTGAGCTATGTACTCTTTCAACTGTTGCAACTGAGTTGCCAGCATCTGTACTGTGCTCTCAAGCTGAACAACTCTCTCATTGGATGCTAACCGCCTACTAGATGTAGCTATACTGGATGTGAAGGATTGCAAATAACATGTATTCACAAATGAAACTAAACTGAATATCCTTCCCCGAAGGTCCCTACCATCCACTATATGAAGATAGGTTTGAGTCTTATGAACATCTTCAGAATACTAAAACTGTCATTGAATGCTTTCTTAAATTTGGTCCTATCATAAGGCAATGTTTATATTAGTAAGTGATAATTATTAAGCATTAATATTAAACCATGAATTTCACATACATTGAGTTCTCTACAACAGTTATTGAAGAATGTCACACCGTCATGCTTCTTAGTGTGAGTGTGTAAAAAGAGCTGACAGGGTGTAGGCCTCATGCCCATAGTCTTTTCCTGCATAAGAATAAAATCTAATAAGTGAATTAGAATTTATAAATATTTCGGCAGATTTTCCTCTATTTTTATGAAATCTAGCCCCTGTTGAAAAAAGAACAAAACTAAAAAACATAGCCATATATGGTACCAGAAATTTATAACATTATCATTCTCAACAAGAAACACATATTTTCATTTCAAAATTCACACATAAATTTCAATAGAAATACAACAAAATAAAGAAATGACAATATAAATTTAAATTGTAGATACTTATAAGTCTCTCTGATTGCTCTTAGTGAGTAATAGATCCTCCTATATGTACAGGAAGACTCTCTCCCCCTGGTCCTCCATGTCTGTTGGTCGAATTACACTCTGAAAGAGACATTGCCTTAGGTGATGTCCAATACTACTGCCAACGACTTCATATTTCTTCAAAAATGTAAGGTAGTCGTACACTTGCCCTGTGTATCGTGCAACAAAGTCGCGATAATGTATACGTGATCGTCTTTCCCATACTCTATAGACGATCAGGTCAAATTGAGAATCCTAAAAAAAATCTTTCTGAAACAAAAGGAAAAAAATTCAATTAATACTTATGATGCAATGATATTTATCTAATAAATGTACAAAACTGTTAATTAAAAAAGAAAATAATAATTTTTATTGTACCTCAAACTCATGATAGTAAAATTCCCTTGTCGCCTGAGAGATATTCTTCCATACAAAGCCCTCAATATCAATCTTCTCCTTGAATTTTGATGTCATGTTTCTTGAACACGGTCCAGATGGAATGAACCTAATATAAGATTGAAAAATTTTATACCATTTTGAAAATTAAAACTTATAACTTAATTATAAACATATAGTGTTCGATGTATTTTCACTTACATATTATTGACAATTGTAATGTAACTTCTTCCATCGGAACCCTCTGCTCCAGGCCGGTGTCCGCTTCCTTCATCATCATTGTTTACCCCTGATACCTCTGTTTGTATAGGGGTAATAAATGATGTAGGGGTCGTGGATGGTGCAGTAGCAACTACGGAAGGTACCTCATCTACAAGTGTAGTAACTGGAGGGGGAGGAGGAGATTCAGTTCCAGCTGCTACACCTGTACAGTAACTACCTCCAAATTGTGGTTTGAATCTTGATCGTGGTCGTGAAATATCCCATCTTCTTTTTGGTGCTATATTTCAACCTGAAATTAATATTAACCTTCAGCTCTTCGAAGTTATGACAAGTAATCTCAGTGCACCAATGAGAATATACTACAAACATCATACAAAGTCGCAACCTTCTTATGTCATATTCAAGGATGAAAAAAATGAGAATGAAAAAAAAGAGTTGAAATAAATGCCATGCTTAGTCAAGATGGAAATAGATAAAAAAAAGAGGGTAAGCAATAAAATTTAGGAGGCTGCAGAAGTGTAATATGCCTCATGAGAATCAGGGATGATGTATCAAGTAAAGGAAATAATTGATTGCTTGAATACAATATTCAATTACAAACACAAATTAATCACTATCATCACTTAACCCATGTATCAAGTAAATATACACATGTATTATGTATATTTAGCCCAGACAAATGTTCTTCTTGGAATTCTAGTTTCTAATGTAGTACAATAATCCTAATATCTACTTCTAATTAGAAATATTAGATACATTAAAGTTCACTATAAGTTCCCAAAATGGAAAATACAAATAAAGAAAAAAAAGTGGATGGAGGGGTCAAACTTTCTTATAATTTTGAATTTATAAAAATAATTCAAATAAATCTAATTAAATGTAAAATGAAATGGAATGTGAAAAACCAACAATTCTAAAAAATTCAAAATTTAGATAAAATATAAAATAATTAATAATTCAAAATTTTGAATTATTTTCATTATTTTACAATAAATTATTATATATAGATAATTATTATATATAGAAATAATTCGAATATAATAGAAATAATTAGAATATGATAAAGATACATATAAACTAAAATGGATAAGATATAAACAAAAAATTTAAATTAAATAAACTATAACTATAAATTAATTATTTCAATTATATAAATCAAAATTATATAAATAAACTAATTGTATAAATCATTATCCTTATAAATTATAAGCAGAACTAGATTATTCTAAATTTACCTATTACCATTATAAGTATAAATAGATTATCATAACTATAAATGGATTTACTTATTAACTATAAAATGAAAATGGATTTAGATTTAACTAAAAAAACTATAAATAGATATTATTATATATAATTCTAATTTTAACTATAATTATAGAATTTTAATTGCTATATATATATATATATATGTTCTCATATATATATATTTCTACTAGAATGTATTCTATAATGTAATATAATATATAATGTTGTGGTAAAATTTGAAAATTGATTTTCATCTTCTTTAGAAAAAAAAAGACGAAAATCGATATAAATCCAATTGATTTAGAATGAATACAATCATTTAAATAAAGTAGATGAATATTTAATATTGAATAGCTAAAGAAATTTCATTAAGAACAAGAGTCTTATAAATACTTAGTTCAATAACTTTGGCTTCTTTAAACCAAGTAAGGCATTAAGCCTTGCAAAGTCATTCTCGACTATGATCGTGCTCCAAAAGAAGAAAACAAAATACTAGTTCTTCATTTTCTAAAGTTAAAAGATAATGTATTCTTCCTAAACCAAGCCAAAAAAAATCCTACTTCACTTTTCTTCTTTTAAATAATAAAATAAAAATTTTAAAATAGTATTCTAATCCATTTTGAGTACACTACCATAAGTTTCCGATCATATCTCTAAGAGATATTTACAAAAATATTTCCTAATCGTTTTAGAAAACTTCTAAATCAAGTTGTGCTACTAGTCATTTTCATTGAATGTGTCTATGGTCAGTTTGCTTCTACAACTTCTAGCTTCTTATTTGATCTTAAACTCTTGCTTAAACTCTAACTTTAACCTTTATCAAGTCCTAACTACTAGAGAAATGAAATTACATAAAATTGAGGACATTGACTCATAATAATAGAGGAATTAAATATTAAAAACATGAATAATAATGACATTAACACTTTCTCAAATTTAAAATAAAAATTTATTGATTTCAAGTTGAATGATGATATTAAACAAAAATATAGGAAATTTCAATCAAATGAATAAGAATAATATAAAGAACGTATGAAAAAGAAATTACAAACTAATTCATAATAGTTCAATAATCAAACCTTGTCTAAGTCCAATTTCCAAATTGGACTTCATTGAAATCTTCTTTCAACTAAGTGAAGAGGAACATCCTTACAATAATCTTTGTTTAAATTAAAAGTAACTCTTATACTATCTTTATTGAATATTACGAGTACCCTAAATCCTTCTTAGATCGATTAACTATAAGAGATACAATACCAAATTTTCTTTACAACTTGAATAAAATGTGCTTGTTCACTTTAATGCTCAATGGTTCATAATTACTTCACAATGAATGAATGATTACTTGTGAATACTTAAGAACTATTATAAAAGTGTTATTGTAACTTTAGAATATCATAAAGATGTTCAAAACCTAAATGCTCAGGTATTTATAATCATAAAAATTCAAATTATCATTAGACACAAAATCTACTCATAAAGTGAATTGATTGATCACCCAATATTGCCCAACATGCATCCAAAAGGGGAAGATGACTATTCATAAAAGTTGAATGAGCATTGTCAATCACTGAAAGCAATTGTATCTTCAAATTAACATAAAACAAGTTCATGTATTATCTGAATATGGAAGTCTCTATCTAAGGGACATTTAATCGAACAACTCATAGGTAATATGTACTCTCTAACTAATCACAAAACAAATGCATTTTTCCATTATTTACTAACAACAATACATATAAACAACAAATAAACTAACAATGACACAACAAAATGCACACACCAACAATCATCACACAAAAACCAACCACACGACACCCACAATATACATGTATATAACCATATAAGAGCTTCGTTTTTTGGAGACAAAATAGACCCAATAGAGGGCTCACCTAAAAATGACACACGATGGGCTGAAAAACAAGTAGAAATCAACGGTGGAAGCAAGGAAAATCACACAAAATTGAAGCAGCTGAGGGAGGAGAGAAGAAAAATAGCATATGTTAGACCCCGTTTTCGGAGTCTAACTCCTTGCTCTGATACCACATCTGTCGGGACCCGATATCGGAGTCCAACTCTTGCTCTTCATGCATGCTCTGATACCATAAACTATCAGACCCCGCTTCCGGATTCTAACGCTTTCATGCATACTTGCTCTGATACCAACTCTGTTACTTTCATGCATGCAGACTATCTTAATACGTAAGT
>JAOQMS010043401.1:0-11851 GCA_027563885.1 Erythroxylum longipes
TATAAAAGATTAAAATAAATTAAAATAAAGTAATTTATTTTTAAGTTTAATTTAATGTATAATTATTATTAGTAATAAAAATATTTTTTTATTTTAAAATTAAAAATTAAAAATCACAATAAAAGTTTAACTAATAATTAATTATAAACACTTCGAAAAAAGGAGAGGGGGTGCAAAAGAGGGGGGAGAATTTTTTAAAAAAATTTGAAAATTTTGCAAAAAAGTCCCTATATTTTTCAAAATTTCTAGTACTGCCCGGTATTGGCCGGCATTATAGGTACCGACCGGTACTTACACCTGGTACTAAAGACGTCGGTACTGTTCTATTTTTCGGTCGATACCGGCCGGTACGGAACGGTACCCATAACAGTGATTGGAAGCTACCCTTTAAGTCATAAGGTAAAATTTGGAAAACCACAAGGAAGATTTTCAAGTTTGGAAACTATCAGGAGCTTATGGGAACTCCATAGGAAGATCAACACATGGAGATTATGGCTTCTGTAAACAAAATGTAATGGAACTGAAATACAGATTGGAGTAAACATGATAAATACTGCTAAACAAACTCACACTTTTAACATTATTAATGTTGAAGGACCTAAAAGGCAAGATGGGGAAAACTCAAGGACTTTTTCTGTATGAAATGATGAGATCTTGAAAATTAAGGAAAATAATTCTGGAAACAACTTATGACAGAAATAGAAAACTGAAGATGGTAATTATGCAAGAATCTACCATATGTGCTACTTCAGAAGAAATTAGTCACATCAGAGAGGGATATGCTAGTTGTAAACAAACAGAACCTAAAGTAGTAGATGATACTACAACAATTGTAGATGACTATGTAACTAATGCAAATGAACCCACGACACCTTCTGAAACTTCAAAAGATGAATCACTGGCTAAGTAAAAGTATATATAAGTAGGAAAGATTGAAGTTGAAAACATTGAAAACTTCCAAACTGTGGTAAGAAGAAAATCACGGAGGGGCAAGGGGAAAGGCTTCAAAAGCATATCTCTTTAATATGTCAATTTAGCTTAGAATGTTATAGGAATAAATTGCCTCTCTAAGCTTTCAAATTTTCAGGATTTTGTAACGAGGGAAAAGCATCTCATAGTAGGTTTACTTGAAACCAAAATAAGGTTAGAAAATCTTGGCAAGTTAAGCATTCTTGAATCTCATTAGAAAATGCTCATAAACCACAATCACCATGCTTATGGAAGAATCATCATTTGCTACAAAGATGATGAAATTAGAGTGGATTTTTTAGAATCAAATGATTAGATAATGCATCTCAACATCTTATTTTTGTAATACATCTCAACATCTTATTTTTACAGCAAAGAATTAATATAAACATCTCCTTTATAAGTGCAAGAAACTTTGGATTTCCGAGAAGAACTTTATGGAATAACCTAAAAAATGTCAGTAAAAACATCACTAAAGCTTTGGAGATTTTAACTCAACCCTCTATGTATCAAAAGCTCAAGGTCATTGCAATTTAAGAAAATTTTCAGTAGAATTCAAAGATTGTGTGGAAGACTTAGGTTTGACAGATCTCAAATATATGGGACACTCATTTACTTTGTCCAAGAAAAAAAGATCAGATGGGTTCATCATAGAGAAGTTGGATCGAGCACTTGTCAGTGACATTTGGCTAGATCAATTTCCCAACAACATTGCTAAGTTCAAAGATCCATTATTCTTAGATCACACTCCAATTATGATGGAGAACTTATTCCAAAAAATTGTTAAACATTATCCATTTAAGTTCAAACTATCTTGTTAATGAACCAGGTTTCTTATAGGCTTACATGAAGGGAATAGATCACTCTTTAGAGGGAACCAAGCAGTTTAGATGTGTTCAAAAGCTAAAGGTAGTAAAAAATGAGCTTAAGTGTTGAACTCATCAAAGGGATCCACCTCATTAGCTTTAAAATCCACCAGATTGGAACTTGAAGATATTTATATCAAAATTACCTCTAAACTAGATGATCTACTATTGTTAGATAAAGAAAATCTAACACTTTCCAATTACAAGAAGTTGAAAATCACACTTCTCTACTCCAACAGAGATCCAGAGTGAGTTGGCTTGAGGATGGTGACAATTGCAAAAGCTTCTTTTTTATCACAATACGTACAAGGAAAAACCACAACAAGATCTATTTAATCGCCTCCAAAGATGGATTAATTCTGGAAACATCATTATATTCAAGATGAAGTTGTAAGGTATTTTTGTTTCTCTCTTCAACACTCTTGATTTTTCAAATGTTTCACTCAATGATCTTATTAAAACAAATTTGAAGCAAGTCTCTCCTGTGGATTTTGATTCTTTAAAAAAACCTATAGATGACAATGAGATTAAGAATGTAGTTTTTGGTATGGATGGTAGGAAGGCTCTAGGGCTAATGGTCTTAATAGTTATTTTTCAAGAATCCTGGAACATAACTGGGAATTTTGTAAAGAATGTAATTCATAAATTCTTCTTAAATGGATTACTTCTTAAGAAAATTAATAGAACCTTCCTTCTCTTGATCCCTAAAGGTTCGAATCCCTCTACTTTTGGAGAATTTAAACCTATTTCATGCACCAAATTTTTGTACAAAATAATATCCAAAATTCTAGCAACTTGATTGAAGAAAGCAATAAACCCTCTGATTAGTGAGAATCAATATACTTATTTGAGTGATAGATAAATTGGAGACAATGTTCTTATGGTGCAAGAACTTTTAGAGGGGTACTCTATAACCAAATGCTCTCCTAATTGCACCATGAAGATTAATTTTCATAAGGAATAAGATACTGTAAGGAGAGACTTCTTATGGCAAATAATAGCATCTTACAGGTTTCCAGATGTGTTCATTCAATGGCCTAGGGAGTGCATCTCATCTGCCATAATTTTGTGATGATTAATAGAAGTCCTAAGTTTTCAAAGCTTCCAAAGACTTAAGATAGGTGGATACCCTATCCCCCTATCTCTTCATTCTTTATATGGAAACTTTTAATGCAATCATCAAGCAAGGAATGCAACTCAACTCCAATTTCAAATATAACATGAAATGCATATAGTTGGCTTAACTAACCTTTGTTTAACAGATGATCTCCTCTTATTTTGTAGGGCTAATTTTGAGTCCCTTTTACGAGAGATCTTGAAACCTTCAAAAGGTTTTTTGGACTGCAGATTAACCTATATAAGAGTCACTTCCTCATATCTGCAAGTGCTTACAAAATGGAAATTCACATTATAAAAACTACTAGAATGCAATCCAAATGCCCTCCACTCTTATATCTGGTACTACTTGTGCCCACCCAAAGACACAATTTCATGGAATGCACTCTGCTTATCGAAAAAATTCAAAAGAGAATCAAGTCTTGGGTGAACAAATCTCTTTCCTATATAGGTAAGTTACAACTTATTAAATCAGTGCTCAATTCTTTGCATACATATTCTAGTTCCACATTTTCCTATACCAAAGCATCATCAAATCAATTGAAAGAATACACAAGAATTTTTTGTGGAGTCATCCGAATGGAAAAAAAGGAGCAGCTAATGTGAAATGGTCTAGTCTATGCTACCCCAAGGAAGACGGTGGACTTAACATCTCGTCAACCCATATTACAAACCACACAATGATCCTTAAGAGATTTTGATGGATATTGGTGGGCAAAAACTCTATATGGATTAAATGGTTACACTCTTACTTCCTCAAAGGAAAATGCACAAGGGCAGTCAGAAAAAATACCTTAACTCACACTTCCTAAGTCAGCTACTGAACGTAAGAGATATGGTACAACCTAATGTATCATGTCGAATTGGACATAACAAGTTGGCATCACTCTGGTATGACAATTGGTCAAGCGATGGGCAACTACAACATTCTTTTTATAACTCGAGCACTTCAACAATCTCATCACTCCATACTAAACTCAGCTTTTTGATCAATGAAAATAGCTAGCAATTCCTGCATAAAATGAGACATCTATAACCTGAATATCCTCCTAATATAAACTCACTAGACCTTTTCTACAAGAAGGATCAACTAATATATAAATTAGCCAACAAAACCATCAAAAATCTGCTAAGAAGAAGAGGTTGCAAGTTGGTTTAGAGTAAGGCTATAACTCCAAGAATCTCCTTTATCCTATGGTTGACAATTAAAAACAAACTCAACACCACTAATGGAATGCCTTACTTGCAAGTTGACGAAACTTGTCCTATGTGTTTGATGCATGAGGAATCAAGGAACAACCTTCTCTTTGAAAGTCCATTCAACAACAACATGGGAATATGTCATAATAAAATGTATATGGCATGGTCCAAGTTGTTCTTTTACTGATATTACACAAATACTATCAAACCAGAATGCTTGCTTGAAACTCGATAAGATGATTCACACCCTTGCTTTAGGGATTTGTTTATATACCTTATAAAGAGAAAGAAATTACAGATGGTTTGCAAACAAAAACTCTTCGATGGAAGTCCTGAAATGTATGATCATCACTGAAGTTAAGAAGCTAATACTACTAAAAAATCTTAATCAAAAGTGTAGTTCAAACATATTATCTTCTCTAAATATCTAATATAATATATACTTACTTTTTTTTGTCTTTACTTCTTGCATATATATGCAAGGTTGTATGAGGGTACACCCCTAAGTTTTTCACCTTGTTTTTAATACTTTATTTATTTATTTATGCATTCCATTAGAAAAAACTTTATATTGTGCAATAAGTTGAAGAAGTTATAAGGTTTCAATCCTATTCAATTTATAACTGTCAAGCAATAGGGTAAAATGAAGATATAGTTAGTCAAAAGACAAAGATAAATTTTTCATAATATTACATGAGGTTTAAGATTCCATCTAAATTACTATTAATTTTATAAATATTAAAACTCTATTGGAATGTGAAGAGGTGAATGAAGGTAGTAATTGTAACAAAAAAATTTTAGAAATTGAAATGAATTAGTAAAATAACATTTTAAGGCAAGGGAGGTCTAATCCAAGCAAGTTGTAATCAATCCAAGTTATATCTAAATTATACATCGATCAAAACTAACAAATTACAACAATAAACTAGATAATAGTTTCTATATTAATTAGATCAAATTCTAGCTTAAGCTAATTGCTAGTTAATATAACGTAGATTTAATCTTCGTTTTGGTGTGTATTAATTCTTTTTAGTTTTTTAAAATGGTTAAGAAGTGTACAGTGTAATAGAGGAGACTTTAAACTATTGCTTTTACAATTGATTATGTAGCTTAAAACTTTACTATCTCTGGTACATCTTGGTTCCAAGTCATGCTTAGTTTTATTCTCCAAGTCTAATTTAGACTCCAATTTTATACTATTTGGAGGTAGATGTTCATTTCCTTCTCCTTGATATAAACAACATTTTTTATTTATGTTACTATTTTAAATAGAAGAGTTGTTTGTCTAACTTTGTTTCTATGAAAGCTATATTATTCATCTCAATTCATACAGTCTAGACCATATAATTAAAAATCATAATATAATTAAATCAGTTTTCTTCAATCCTTATTTTTTCATATCCATTCAACTATCTCCATTTACATATCTTTCTTACAATTAAAATTAAAGAGGTCTACGATCTTTCAAAATATATTTAGATAAAATGAATACTTAAAAAATAAGTTATCTAATAATTTATTATTTATATTGTGAAATGAATATAAAGGGTGTGAGATATTGCACTTAATCCTATTCTTTATTCTTAACTTTTATATAACTACTAGTCAAACAATGGAAGACGTCTTAGGAATGTTGCATTTTTGCAACATCAACTTATTCCAAAAATTAGTTGCTGAAGAGGAACAAAAATTTTCTTACAAGACTTGTTCTTGAGTTCCTTAAGTTTATACCTAAGATTGGGTAAGTTTTAAGTTATAGTTTAAAAAAATTTAGATGTATGAACTGTAAACACCACTACTATTAGAGTAATGCTTTAAAGGCAATCACCTTTCGCACTTTTGTACAAACTTTATTTTTCTTAATAAAGCAAAATGCATTTTTCATTGATTCGATATTCGTTTATATATGATTTGATATTGATCTTAATTCGAATTAATGATGTCCATGATACAAAACATAGCATGAAAGGAAATCATGATGAGATCATGATATTGAGATTGCTATCATGTGCAATTATGTTAGTATCTAAATAATCCCTAGTCATAGGATTAATAAGACAGGACATTATTAATCCAGATAAAGTAGCACATGTCATACTCCTTGATTTGATCAAGCAGTAGATCTCACAAAACTATAAGCGTGAGTTGTTTAGAATTAACATGTGGATGCTTATTAAGGGTAGTAAGGACATTGGATGACCCCCTATGAGATTATCACGTGGATGATCTATCAAAAGTTAATGATTAATCTCATCATAGCAATGGTGCAATTATCCTTAGACTTGAGTTATTCAAGGATATCTTGGATACAAATCCTGTGCTTTGACATCATTCCTTCTTACCTTAAGACAAGGTCGCTCTTAGGGTGGTGATTGGGTATAGCTATTTATATTTAAAGGTAATTGGGTAGCCAATAAAGGATTCACCACTCTTGATAGAAGGAGATGATACTTATGGCCTCTTGTCGGGATCATTACTCAAGAGTCTCTGGCCAGAGCAATTTTGTGTCATGAAGAGAGTTTTTAATGACACATAGATTAATGAGATCCCAAGACGAGAACTAACATCACTTGGACTAGATGTGACGTAGTCAGTCTGGTGGGAGTTGACATATAGCCCATACTCTAAACCAAGTGGGGTATAGAATCGTGATAGGATGAATTGTATGGTAATTGTCTACATAAATGTTCATATGTTGGATAATTAACTATTGAAGCGTTCGTGTGTTAATCCACTTATATTCTGGAAAATTGGCATCATGAAACCCTTCATGATTTGATTGAATTAAGAGTTAATTCAAGTGCCTAAAATAACTGGGAAAAAAGGGTCATATACATAAAAGATCAGATGAAAAACATAGTGTGTATGGCCAAATTTAAGCAGGTCATGATCGTGACTTACCCTTCATGATTTGATTGAATTAAGAGTTAATTTAAGTGCCTAAAATAATCTGGAACCTAAGGGTCACATGCATAAAAGATCAGATGAAAAACATAGTGTATATGGCCAAACTTATGCAGGCCATGATTGGCACGAATGGGTACATAAGTGAGTTCTTCACTTATGTACACAAGGTTCTACCACTTTTTACACACACAAGTAAAAGATAAGGGCTCTAGAAGAGTTCTAGAGTGAGAGAGAGGTAGCAAGAACCTTGTTCTTGCAATTTATACAATTGTTGCATGAATCAAAGTGCATGTAACAAGATTCTTGGCCTATCTTTTATTGTCTTCAGGATCTACTAGAACTCATTTAGTTTGGTGCTCAAATTACCCTTATACATTGTTTCTTCATCTTCTTTGCATGTTATTGGGTGATCAAGGAAGGGTTTGGTGTTTGAAACAACCCAAATAAGGAGAACAAACAAGAAAGATGGTGAAACATAAAGTAAAATTTTTATATTTCATGTTTTTATATTTCATGTTCTTTTACATAACCAAGCATGCACGTTTGATTCTGTGGTTTTTGGGTTGTCATGGTGTCGAAATCTTGATTCTGACACTTCCACTACATTATCCTGCATGTATTGCATTCAACCATGGCAAACTCAACAGTGGTATAAGAGAGTTGAAGTTTCTCATATGAAATTTTGGGGTTGTCTGGCATATGTGAAGCGAATTCAATCAGAAATTCTTGAAGCGAAATATGAAAAATGTCTGTTTATAGGATATCCTAAGGAAACAATTGGATATCAGTTTTATAATTCTTTAGAGAAAAAGGCGTCTAACTCAAAGCAAGCTGTCTTTTTAGAGAAAGAGTTTCTTCTAAGAGAAGACAATGGGAGCAATATTAAATTTGATGAAGTTCATGATGCTTAAATAGATATAGATTAATTGCCTTAACCCGAAATTGTTATTCACAGAGATGAGACAATAGTTGAACCTTATGACACATAAAATGTTTGTATATGAAGTAGGATATGCAATGTTCCAGAGAGATATGTATTTCTCGTAAGCAAACACAATGACGTATTGCTCATAGAGGACGATGAGCCTACAACCTATAAAGAAGCTCTGAAGAGTTTAGAATCTAAAAAATGGCTTCAAGCCATGAAGTCTGAAATATATTCCATGTATGAAAACCAAGTATGGACTTTGATTGACCCACCCGAAGGGTTAAAACCCATAGGGTGCAAGTAGATTTTCAAGAAGAAAATTGATGTGAAAGGTAATGTAATTGCCTATAAAGTGAGGCTAGTCACTAAAGTTTATCGTTAAATACAAGTAGTTAATTATGACGAGACATTTATCCCTGTAGCTATACTTAAATCCATTATAATACTCCTAGCCATTCCTGCTCATTATGATTATGAAATATGGAAGATGGGAGTTAAGAAAGCTTTCCTAAATGGAAACCTAGTTAATGATGTATATATGATACAACTTGAGGGCTTCATATCCAGAGATGGCAGAAAGGTATGAAAGCTTCAAAAATCCATTTATGGATTGAAGCAAGCATCTAGGAGTTGGAACATCCAATTTGATGAGATGATCAAAGAGTGGTTTCTCACAAAATACCGATGAACCTTGTGTGTACAAGAAGGTTAGTAGGAGTGCTATCACATTCCTTGTGTTATATATGGATGACATATTACTAATAGCAAATGATGTCTCAAGTTTGCAATCAGTCAAAGTTTGGTTGTCCCAGAATTTTTCCATGAAAGACCTTAGAGAAGCAACTTATATATTAGGAATAAAGATCTATAGAAATAGATCAAGGAAGTTACTAGGTCTTTCACAGTCAACATATATAGACAAAGCGCTAAATATGTTTAGCATGGAGCAGTCCAAGAGAGGGTTTCTTCCCATGACTCATGGGATAAAACTCTCGAAATTTATGTGTCTCAAGACACAAGATGAGAGGACTCTCATGAGTATGATCCCATATGCTTCGGCAGTAGGATCAATCATATAGGCTCTGTTCTGCACAAGACCCGATATATCATATGATCTAAGTGTCACGAGAAGATATTAATTAGATCCTGGTGAGGGTCACTGGGTGACTGTCAAAATATCCTAAAGTATTTAAGAAGGACTAAGGATTTATTCTTGATATATGGAAATGGAGATCTTATAGTGAGCAGGCATATAGATGCCAGTTTTCAATCTGACCAGGATGATTTCAAATCCCAGTTAGGTTCTGTTTTTACACTGAATGCTGGAGCAGTCAGTTAGAAGAGTTCCAAACAAAAGACGACTGTAGATTTGATGATCGAGTCAGAGTACATTGCAGTTGGGGAAGCGGCAAAAGAAGCTGTTTGGATCAAGAGGTTCATTATGGAACTTGGGGTGGTTCCTAGTATAGTAAACCCAATATTGTTATACTTTGACAATAATAGGGCTATTGCACAAGCCAACGAATTAAGGTCTCATCAGAAGTCCAAGCACGTACTCAGGAGATATCACCTGATCAGGGAGATAACTAATAGAGGTGATGTGAAGATTAAGAGAGTGACCACAGATCAGAATATCGTTAATCCTTTGGCTACGCCACTTCCACAAAAAATTTGATTCTTGTGTCGCTTATGGTATTAGATACAAAGGAGATTGGATTTAGTGCAAGTAGGAGATTGTTAGAGTAGTGCTCTAAAGGCAATCACCTTTAGCCCTTTTGTACAAACTTTATTTTGATTAATAAAGCGAAAGTTATTTTTCATTGATTTGATATTCATTTATATATGAATTGATGTTGATCTTAAATCGAATTAACAAAGCCTATGATACAAAACATAGCATGAAAGAAAATCATGATGATATTATGATAATGAGATTGCTATTATGTGCAATTATGTTAGTATCTAAATAATCCCTAGTTATAGGATCAATAAGATAGGACATTATTAATCTAGAGATACTAGCACATGTTATACTCCTTGATTTGATCAAGTAGTGGATCTCACAAACTGTAAGTATGGGTTGTTTAGAGTTAACACATGGATGCTTACTAAGGGTAGTAAGTCCGCTATGAGATTATCATATGGATCATCTATCGAATGTCAATGATTAATCTCATAATAATAATAGGGAAAATATCCTTATACTTGAGGTACTCAAGGATATCTTGGATACGAATCCTTTGCTTTGACATCATTCTTTGTTACCTCAAGATGAGGTCCCTTTTAGGGTGGTGATTGGGTACAACTATTTGTATTTGAAGGTAATTGGGTAGCCAATAAAGGATTCACCACTCTTGATAGAAGGAGATGATACCCACGACCTCTTGTTAGGATCATTACTCAGGAGCCTCTGGCCAAAGCAATTATATGTCATGAAGAGAGTCTTCAATGACACATAGAGTAATGAGATCCTAGGACAAGAACTAACATCAATTGGACTAGATGTGATGTAGTCATTCTAATAGGAGTTGATACATAGCCTATACTCCAAACTAAGTGGGGTATAATAATGTAAAAGGATGAATTACACGGTAATTGTCTATGGAAAGGTTCATAAGTTGCATAATTAACTATCGAAGAGTTCGTGTGTTAATCCACTTATATTCTAGCAAATTGGCATCATGAAACCATTTATGACTTGATTGAAGTAAGAGTTAATTCAAGTGGCTAAAATAACTAGGAACCCAAGGGTCACACGTATAAAAGATCGGATGAAAAATATAGTGTGTATGGACAAATTTAAGCAGGACGAAGGTAAGCCCAGGCCACGATCGTTACAGAGGACACGAATGGGTACATAAGTGACTTCTTCGCTTAAGTACGCAAGGTTCTACCACTTCTTACACACACAAGTGAGAGATAAGGGCTCTAGAAGAGTTTTAGAGTGAGAGAGAGGTATCAAGAACCTTGTTCTTGCAATTTATGCAATTATCGCATGAATTAAAGTGCATGCAATAAGATTATTGACCTATCTTCTATCATCTTGAGCATCTACTAGAACTCATCTAGTTACCCTTACACATTGTTTCTTCATCTTCTTTGCATGTTCTTGGGTGATCAAGGAAGGGTTTGGTGTTTGCAACAACCCAAACAAGGAGAAGAAATAAGAAAGGAGGAGAAACATTAGGTAAAAAGTTTTATATTTCATGTTCTTTTATATATCTATACATTTATGTTTGATTATGTGGTTTTCAGGTTGTCATGGTGTCGGAATCTTGATTCTGAAACTTCTATTGCATTATCATGCATGTGATGCATGAAACCATGGCAAACCCAAAAACTACCATAGAGTATATGACCGAACATCTAGAGGATGGTAAAGAACATTCCCTATGAAAATGGCATGTTAGAGCAATCACATCAATTTATTATGGCATCATACAGAATATAAGTATTCATAAGATAAACTTTTCCTATTTCATTCCTAAGCTTAGCCATCTGAATATGGGCTATTGAGGATTTCCTACTTAAAGCATCCGCAACTACGTTTGCCTTTCTTGGATGATACTCAATCAACAAATCATAATCCTTAAGCAACTCAATCCACCTTCTCTGTCTCAAATTCAACTCTTTCTGGCTCAGTAAGTACTTGAGACTTTTATGGTCAATAAAGATCCTCGTCTGAACCCCATACAGATAATGTCTCCAAATCTTTAAGTCAAAAATCACTGCTACTAATTCTAGATCATGGGTCGGATAATTCAGTTCATAAGGCTTTAGCTGCATTGAAGCATAAGCTATCACCCTGTCTCCCTGCATCAACACACAACCTAAACCCTTTCTTGAAGCATCATTGTACACTGTA
>JAOQMS010043402.1:0-11850 GCA_027563885.1 Erythroxylum longipes
CACAATATCACTCTCCAATTCAATTTTTACACACTCAAGCCTATTTTTCAGAAATCCCATTTATTCACAATTATACCGGAAAAATGTCATGAATGCATGTACAGATATTTTTCATGTGCACAAGTCACTGTTCACAAATGCATGAGCGTGAGACGCGTTTTCCTAATGATCTCACATATACACATTTCTATAATTCAACTCGTTATATGGAAACGGGATGTTACATTGCCTAAGTCTGCGGGGCCCTCACCCAGCTTAATTCTTTCACCACTCAACCCTTGACACTACCCCTCGTCCTCACTACCTGTGAAAGGGATTCATACCCAATAATACGATCGACTCGTGTTAACCTCAACAGAGGATTTTTCTCAACAATCTTATAACGAAAGAATGTAAAATAAATAACGCAAGTGATTAAACATAACTCAACACAAATGAAGACACTTGAGAAGGAAACAAAGAATAACTTCTTAAAGTTTTCGGCTTTTCCAAAGATTAAGATGCAGCCAACAAATCTCACATAGCCAAAGAGTCACACATGCCCAATCTACCTCTGCCCTTTTGTGTTCTGTAGTCCACTATAACGTGCTTTACTCAAACATCTGTGACTAAAACAGAACAAGGTTGCACATACACAGAGTCCAGAGAGGAAGTCAAGCGCGCATCATCACAAAATCTGCAACTCACTCACACTATCCTTCAGCCCATGTGAACATCTTCCAAAAATGATGGTCCATGCACACAATCACACTGTTTAAGCTCTCTCACAATTTTCAGCACACAACAACGTTATCTATCCGTGCACCTTCGATCAACCCAGACCAAGTCACACACGCAAGCCTCCCTCACTTCAACAATTTCATATTATCACTCAAATCACAAAATAATCAGATCAAAGCTTCACCATGCATGCACAATTGCAATCAACACCAAACTGAAAAACAATCACAAAATCACTCACGTGTGTAGTCCAGAAGCAGGGTCATGCACACAAGGAAAATAATACTTAGAATCACACACGTAAGGAAAATACTACTTAGAAGTATTACTTATGTACACCACCTTTTGATTTGGATTTTTAATAAGTATCTCAAAGACCCAATAATAAAAAATGACAAAATTAAATAATGAGATATAATAAATATCTTTACACTATGCATATACAATTTCTCTTATAGGAGCCTTCTTAGCTCATAGGTTAGAGCATCATATTTTTAATGCGATGGTCATTAGTTTAACTCCGATAACTGGCTTTTCTCTATTTATTTTAATTTATTTTTATTTTTACATGATTAATATTAATAAAAAAATTATTAATCAGTAATAATAACTAATGGAAGTGTTATTTAGAATAAATAAATATTAATGAATAAAAGAATCAATAATGTAATATTAATGAATAAAATAATAACTGCTGGAATTGTTATTTAGAATAAATATTAACAAAGAAAAAAACAACTAATGAATAATGCTAGTTCGTTTGAATTTAGTATACTCACTAAACTTCACTTTGTTATGAATTCTTAATGTTGTCAAATAAAATGTATTATTAACCAATTTAAAAGATCCAATATTTTGACAGAACATAATTCTTTTATTTCGAAATCCTAATTTGAAGTGGCTCTTTCGTTCATTTGTTGAAAAGAGAGAATTTCTTCAAATTTCAGCAATTGAGACATCCAGAAACAATATAAGAAAGACTCATATATTTATCCATCAACATTATTAGTAAATACTAAGCAAGAGATTCTTTGTAATTATAACACAACTTAAAAAAACTTTGTTCCTAGTTATGTTCGGAGATATTTCTCTCAACAATTATCTAACAAAAGAACATATTATCAAGATAGAGAACCATTTGATCGAAATAAAAATTTAGTCACGATATTATTTTCTTGTTCCTGAATGGGTTTTTCAATTATTTTTAGGTTTGTGATCTACTTCGAGTAAAGATTCTCTCGATTTTTATTTGCACATATAAGGCAAATGCCCTGAACACCATACCTTTTTGCTACAACTTTTTTTTTTGCAATTCCTTACACATCTTTCACCATCGATTGATTATGAATCAGTTTGAAATTACTGTTATTTATAACATTATAGTGAAATTCCTAGAAAGAAATCATGGTTGGAAAGGTTATAATAGAGACGAGTGATATTTTAGTTGGTAAATTAACACCTCAAATGGCAAAAGAATGTGGTTGACAGTATGCTTTGGACCAGAATCGAGGGAAGTACTGCCTGATCGTTTCTACCAACTTTTTGCTCCAATTTATATTCCTTTTATAATTAAAATTTCGAATTCAAATGAAAATTAACATTCTTTTTTATATTTTATATATTCAAATTCAATATTTTTATATATTAAATTTTAATATTATGTAGAAAATTTATTTTTAATAAGTTAAAGAACCTATATGACTAATCCGTTGCGTATCTTAGTCTTCCTGTTCATCTACTCATTCTATTCTTTCTCAATCATCCGTTAAACTTAAAGTAATATTATCCCTGGATTATGTTACTCTGGTCGAATTAGTTGAATTTAATATAATTCAGAAATTGTATTCAATAATTGAATTCAATTCAATTTGAATGGTTAAATTCAAAAGTCTTTCCAGAAAGATCTATAAAAATATGGATACGGTTTGATTGCTTAACTCACTTAGTAGTCCTTCTAAAGCCTACTTCTGTCCCATACTATGAGTGAAAGGGAAAATGAAAAGAAATATAAAATTTCTTTTTCAATTTATCAAAAGAAAGAGAAAGCTGGGTCATAAAAATGTTCTTTATAAAAGAAATAAAAAAAGAAATCCAATTCTATTATTTCGATTTATAGACATATATGACTTGGAATAAAACTGAAACTAAAAAAGAACAAGATTCAATAATCAAGAATAAGATGATTCATAAAATTTATGGCCAAATTGCTTCTATGGAGTGGACAAATTATTCACTAACTAGGATTAAAAATCTTGTATTTTACATATCCATACAATTGAGTCCTTGGTTTCGAAAAAGTGTGTACAAAAGTGCTTCGAATTATTACTATTTGACTATGAATTGTTATAAAAATAAAAAAAAGTCGAGGTATTTTGAATTGTTTATTTGCTCTACAGATAGAGGAATACATACAGTTAAACATAGTAAAATAAGAAAATAAAAGATTTATTTGAAATTGTTCGTTTGGAAATTTCCCGAAAAGCTAATCATAGGTTCTTCTCTCCATCGGAATAATAAGGCCATTGTACTTATTATTAAACTTGTTAAAGAGATGAAATATAACCAAGGTATATTTTTTTGATCAGAGGTTGATTGGATCATCAGAAAAAGAATTAGGCAAAAATTAGGATATATTCAGGGAAAATTTGCTATTCTATCCAAGACTCTCTCAACCGTAAGTCTAAGTTAATTGGAATTTTTGAATTGGTTTTCACTTGTATCTGTTGTAAATTCAAATTTGAGTATAAATTTATCCTTATTCCGCCGTTCATAGCTAATTTATACATTCCATATCCACATATAGAGTTAGATACAATTTTATGTGATTCTGTAACCTGTAAATAGAATATAAAAAAATTCCATCATTGTTAGATCAATCCATATAATAGGATCTTCCTTTTATTTAAAATCAAAACCTTAATTCCTTTTAGTGACTAAAAAGACTCATGCAATGAGCTAAAATATAAATGTGTTTATTTATAAAAAGCCTTTAAAATATCAAAGTGATTAAGTAAGAAGTATACATTACATATTCATTTATAACTTTGTTATGCTTGTTCTTTCTTGGTCTTGATATTGTTCTTCAATTGAATAAGTTGAACTTCAATGGTTGTTCTTCCATATTAATTGAAAACTCACGACCGTGAGTTAGCTATCACGATCGTGCAATTGTTGCACGACCATGAGCTCTGTAAATTTATTTAGTGAGGTTGTTATATCCTCCAAATGACAGAGGACATCATTCCAGCTCTATTTTCGTCTCTAATTTTGTGATAAACTTATAGAAGGAAATCATCCTAAATGTCACATAATTTGATGTGGTTGAGATTAGGAGATTTGGGTTGGGTTTTACAAGGTGTAGGAGGGGGGAAGGGGGCAAAGAGACTCGTAGTGAGATGGTGAGAGGGCGACTTCTGTAGTGTTACAAAGAAAATGACAGAAGACATTGGCATTACCAATGCTTCATCGTCATTCATGCTCCATCATCCTCCCTAATTCTGTGATAAATTTACAGAAGACAATTGCCCAAAAATGTCGCATAATTTGATGTAGTTGAGGATCTGAGTTGGGTCTTACAAGAGGTAGGAAGGTGGCACTAAGGAGAGAGGGCGACTTCTGTAGTGATACAAAGAAGACGATAGAGGACGTCGGCTAGGGCATCTTGGCTCATAAGCCACGAATTTTGGGAAGAGTAACAGAGTGTTTAAAATTTAAGAAGAACGATGACGTTTTTCAGTTAGACAGAATAAGACAGAGTTATATTAGACAGAGGATCTAGACTCGTGCAATCTATGCCTTGTCCACTTTAAAAATTCTTTTTGTTATTTATGTTTATTTTGTATTATGCCATGCATAATCATTGTTAGTGTTTTCTTTCCTGAGAAAAAAAGGAATCTCATGCAAGTACTATTAATGAATAAATTTTCCCTCTTAAGGAGTAAATTGTACCTTATCATTCCCTCAGGCAGAGAAAATAAAACTGGAATGAAACAAAAGAACATGAAGCGAATAGAAGATTTAGTGGTTAGTTGTGCTTCAAATCTTCATCATCGTTGTATTGTTGGCGCAATTTCTGTTTACCTATGACGTTGGATATTCAGTAAACCTATTGTAAAGTAGAACATTATGTAAAACTATTTATAAAATCCATAAAGAAAATTAAATCTTTGCTGTTTAGTTACATGTACAATATTAACTAACCTAGTTTATCATTGTAGAACGTGGCTATTGGTGTATGATATAATTTTATTTAATACTCTTTGGAGTACTATTTTTTTCTTATCATAGGACATATAGTATATCTATTTCTTGGTATTAGGTGGCATATTTTTATGCAGCATTCAACCATCAGCTGTAATTTTGTTCTGGGTTTAGATTTAAGTTTGATGATACATGGCATCCTCCTATTTCTGTCTCCATACAGAGAAATAGATCAGTTGTTTTAAAAATTAGTCTTTTTTGGCTAAGTCTGGGGCTTTACTCATTTTCCTGTTACTGGTTTACTGATATTCATATCATTTAATGTCACAGATTTCTATTCTGTCATCTCAGAGGGTACGTAGTGCCAGTGAATCTGATGCTGATTACGAAAGTCAAGGTGGAGTGGATGTTGAAACAGATGAAGATGAAGCCAAATTTTTTGATACAAATGATTTCTTGGCAGCTGATGCTTTAAGAAGTGCCTCCGATTGAAGTAGGGACTACGTGGAAAGTGCTTCTGTATATGATAAAGATCTCTTTCTTTCTGGTCATATGTGGGGGGAAAATGGGGTTGTGAATGCTATCAGAATCGTGCAACATCCATATGTTGAAAGAAGAGATAATCTTCCGGAGCCTAAGGAGATAGACAAGCCTGTTGGCTTATGGTCAATTATTAAGGACAAGTTTGTCTTACTGTTTATTTTAATGAACCACTCTCTTCATTGCAGAAGTGCTTCGAGGATTTAGAGTAATCGTACTTGGTTGATCAAGCATTGGAATGGGGCAAGCAGGTCAGACCTCAGTGTTCTCTTTAGCATCGTATGTAGAGCAGATGTATGTGATTAGACTCTTGAGTACGGTTAATCCACGTCAAGAAACTATATCATTGTGCTTTGGGGATTTACATATCTTATGTAGAGCGGATGTATGCGATTAGACTCTTGAGTACGGTTAATCCACGTCAAATGAGTAGGAAAAAGACAAGGTTATCCTAAATTGATGTTTTGGTGACAAGAAATATAGTCCTTATTACATATCCTGGATCATTCATAAAAGGGTTAAAAATGAAGGAAATGCGGAATACCTTATTTTGGTTCCATCTTAACTTTTGAAGTGATTTTTGTGGCCAAAACGAACTCCAATCTACCGGGACCTTCACAGAAAACGTTCACCGACACGTTGTTAACCCCTTTCTATAGTTTTTTCAATACGTAAGCACTTTTAACGGATCAGAGGATCCATATACTTACGAATGATATTAACTGCAGGAGACCTTAAACCTTTATATATAGCTTCTATATCGGGTTTCCCTATCACAAGCCTGACATGGGTCCGATCTACACTAATTGGGATCCATTTTCTTCCTGAACTTTAACCCATTGATTTAGATCATTTATTGAGTCACTTTATTTCCCTTATCTGGATCAAATTACCTAACTTAATCGATAAGTTATTGAAAAGTCAAAAAATACAATCAATAGTTGTCCAACATAATGAGAAAGGACAAAATTGTCCAACATTCTCTCCCTTAGACAATCATTAATTGCGATTTTTACTCAAGTTTAAAAATAGTTTGAATTTTCGATTAAGTCATGCTGTTATATTGGTATCAAATTTAAAAATTAAGAACATTTGATCTACAGGTAATAAAAGTCCAACATTCCATCCTGCAAGGCTTTCGATACCGAAAAATATCAAACATATGTGTCATGTGTGATACAAGTCCAATATAATCATGAATATCTAATACCTTACTAGCATAATGGGAAAATGGAGTATGGTAAACTAGGATGATACCTGTATGATCTAATACATATCATCTTCGTTTATAGGTCTCGATTTCTCCAACTTTATGCTAAATTGCATGTGCTAAACTGTATAAGAGAAATCTTGTTTTCTCTTACCAAATGCTAAATAGTATTAGAGAAAACCTTATTTTCTCTTACCGAATGCTAAAAAACATTAAAGAAGACCTTTATGTTCTCCAACTGAATGCTAAACTGTATTAGAGAACTTTTATGGGATTATAGCTTATATCCCCCTATGTCATATCAAATTTATAGATATCCATACTAAACTGTATGTTTCTAAATGACATAGGCTCAAGGTCAATCTTTATATATATCCAATGACCTTTAAAATGCTTAAAATCAACACAAATCTTAAAGCTTTCATATGTATTATGACTATACACAATAACAGTTATTACTGAGGATAAAAAGATGATAATACATTAAAATGTACAAATATTTAAGGAGCAAATACAATGATCCCTAACTATTGTTGTCTAAGGACCTTAACATGCTCATACCAGATACATGTTTAACAAACACTAGTGGGCGGAGTCTTTTAGTCAGTGGATCAGCTAGCATCTCCTTAATCCTGATATTCTGCACTTCGACGTCATCTTTATAAATCAGCTCCTTTATGGTCAAGTATTGGACTTCTAAATGCTTAGACCCTGTGATATTCTTGTTGTTGTTATTGAATAATACTGCAACAAAATTATCACAATATAACCGAATGGGTCTAACTATCGAATCAACTACAAATAACTCAAAAATTAAGTTTTTGAGTCAAATTGCCTGTGTAGTAGCTCCATAATGTGCAGCAAACTCTGCATGCATGGCCGAGGAAGTTACTAGTGTCTGCTTGACACTCTTACAGGATACTGCACCATCTGCCAACATAAAAATGTACCCTGAAGTGGATTTACGATCATCCGAACACATAACAAAATCAAAGTCTGTATATCCTGCGAGGTTTAGATCGTTGACTTTTCTGTATGTCAACACATAATCTTTGGTACCCTTTAGGTATCTCAACACTCGTTTAACTGCATTCTAATAGTCTACACCTGGGTTAGCCAGATATCGATTCAACAGTCCAACAACAAATGCAATGTCCGGTCTAGTGCACACCTGGGCATACATCAGGCTACTAACTGCATTAGAATATGGGACATTCCTCATAGCCTCTCGCTTAACTTCATTCTTTGGACACTATGTCAAGGATAATCTCTCACTATGAGAGATAGGTGCTACAACAGGTTTACATTAAGCCATATTAAACTTTTGTAGCACTCGCTCAATGTATGCTTTTTGTGAGATGCTCAATGAGTATTAAGATCTGGCTCGATGAATCTGTATATTAAGGATAAAAGATGCTTCAACTAAATCCTTCATGTCAAATTGTTTGGCCAAAAGTTGCTTTAACTCATACAACATGGTCAAATCATTTGACGTAAGCAAGATATCATCCACATACAGTAATAGGAAGATAACTTTGCTCCCCTGACCTTATAGTATAAGCATCTTTTAACTTTGTTTTCTATAAAGCCGAATGAGGTCAAACCCTCATCAAACTTTAGGTACCATTGTCTAGAAGCTTGTTTCAAACCATATATTGATTTAGTCAACTTACAAACTTCGTCAGTTGCATCTTGATCCTAAAATCCTTTAGGTTACTCCATACAGACCTCCTCATAAAGGTCACAATTCATCAGGAAAGCGGTTTTAACGTCCATTTGATGTAACTCTATGTCATAATGAGCTACTATTTCCATAATCACTCTAAATGCATCATTCGAGGTAAAGGAAATAAGGTAACATTGAAGTCAACTCCTTCTCTTTGAGTGAATCCTCTGGTAACCAAACGCGTCTTAAACCTCTCAACTTGACCATATGTTTCCTTCTTGATCTTAAATAGCCACTTGCAACTAACAGGCCTGTAATGTTGAGGTAAATCAACGAGCTCCCGTACCTTATTATGCTCATAGATTACATCTTATCCTTCATTGCTACCCACCACAAGAATGCATGGGGTCCAGAAACAACTTCCGTAAAAGTAACTGGATCCACAACATATCCTATGTCATAATCTTGCTCACCCAAATAGACTATGTAATCTGATGAGATAGCAAGTCCCCTTTCTCTGGTGGATCTGCGCGACTACATAGATTCTTGGACCTCAGAAACCTCTTCCTGAACAGGTATAGGTCCTTATGTCTGCGCAGGCATAGTACTCAGACCTTCATCCACTAGACTTGATTCTATAAGAGGCAGATACGAAATAATCGTAGTATCTGTACTACTATCTTCTGGAGGATGTGAGGATCCTCCCTCATTATAGACATCGTATTTCAGAAACTTAGCCGTCTGCGATTATACTATTCTGGCTCCTCCTTCTCTACAGTAAATTCTGTAGCCCTTAGAGTGGTCAAGATAACCAACTAAATAACAACGAGTGAAATGAGGTTACAATTTGCACCTATAAGGATTATATAACCTTACCTCAGTAGGGCAGCCCCATACATGAATGTGTGCAAGGCTTGGCTTCCTTCTAACCTAGAGTTCAAAAGGCGTCTTTGGTACTGACTTACTTGGGACTCTATTCAAGATATATGATGTCGTCTTGATGGCTTCGCCTCAAAGGTATTCGGGTAGGTTAGTCCTGCTCTGCATTGACCTCATCATGTTCTTTAAGGTGCGATTGGGCCTTTCAGCCACACCATTTTGCTCAAGACTACCTGACATAGTAAAGTGAGTCACTATTCTAACTAATTCCAAATACCTAGCAAACGGACTTGTCCTGCAACCCCATGTCTGCCATAGTATTCCCCTTCCTTGTCAAATCTAACTATCTTTATTGATCTTCCCGATTGGTTCTCAACCTCAGTCTTAAAGATCTTGAACTTATCAAAAACTTCAGACTTTTCCTTAAGTAAGAAAACATAGTCATAATGGGAATAATCATCTATAAACGTCAAAAAATATCTAGCATTGCATAACGTGACTGTATAGGGACCACTAACATCTGTATGTATAAGGTCCAATAAACCAGAAACATAAGTTGACCCTTTTTTCTTTATCTTGGTCAACTTACCCCTACAACAATCGATACCTATTTCTAGATCACTGAAGTCTAGAGTTGGGAGAATGTTATCTTTTATCAATCCCTTAACCCTCTCCCTGGAAATGTGGTTAACAAGTTTATGCCACAACATATACGATGTTTACTTTATGAAGGCTCTCTTTTAAGTAACAGGTTCAGCAACATAAGAAGAGGCATACATTTCGTTAAGAGTAAAACACATTCTATATAATCCGTAGGATAAAAAGGCAGTTTTGATATGTCTTGTATTGATAGAAATATTTACAACCAAAGTATCAAATATAAAATAATAGCCCTCTTTATCCAAAACTGATACAGAGATCAAGTTTCGTCTAAAAGACGGTATATAAAATGTGTCTTATAAAACTAATAAAAACCCTATATCGAGGTTCAAGCCTATATCTCCTACAAACAAAATATCCACCTCTTCATTGTTGCCGACCATTAGCTTCTTCTCTCCTTTAGTCAGCCTTCTCCTGGATGTGAACTCCTGCATTGTGAAAGTAACATGATTAGAAGTTCCACTATCTAACCACCAAGAACTTGATGTGGTTATAGCTACATTGGATTCATAAATCATATAGACCGAGGAGTTACCTGACAGTTCCTACTTAACCTTCCACAGCTTATACTTAGGGCAATATGCCTTTATATGCCCCTTCTTCTTACAGAAGAAACACCTTATACCCTTTATGTCATGTGGGCCCTTAGCAATGCTGGACTATCTAGTTTGAATATGTGGAGAGGGTTTAAGTTTCTTACCCTTACCCTTAGGCTGTTAGGTCTTAGCCTTCCCCTTACTTTTGGTAGCTGCAAACAGGGCTGTATAAGAAGAACTCTTAATCTTCTCCTAAACTACAACGCACTGGGAAATCAAGGCATTGATGTCCCAGGCCTCATCCTGAGAAATGTAGGAGGTAGCCAACATATCAAAACTCTTGAGGAAGAGTATTTAGTGCCTGATGCACTATGAGCGTATCAGGAATAGGTACATCTAGTGCCTTCAGCTTACTTTAAAGGTGAATCATCCTGATAATGTACTCTTTAATGCCTCCTTCTTCAGTATATCTCATGGAGAAAAACTCTTTAATCAAGGTGCTCTTCTCTGCATGAGATGACACCTTGTACCTCTAGGAAATGCTATCCATAAACTCCTTCGCTATGATTGTATCCGGTAATCCACTGAGCAGGTGATCTAGGATCGATCTCTTGATGGTCAAATAGCACATCCTATTGATCGCTACCAGATTGTCATTGTTGCTCTATCAGCTTTTAAGCTGATATTAGTAAATGGAGAAGGCCTCTTGGTATGCATCGCCTTGTTGATGTCAGCCATCTCCAGGGCAAACTCAATATCTTTCTTACACTTCTTGAAATTGAAACCGTTTAAGGTGTCAATCGTAATAACATTCTTGTTTATAGAAAAGGTGACTGCAAAATAGAAAAGACAATGTAAAGATTAGTATAAATGCTAGATAACAGCAATACTTAAAACATTAAAGCAGTATCTATACTGAGAATCCGATCATACATATTATAAAACACCTTTGGGTTGAATACATAATATATGCAATTAGACCCCTACATAAAAGTGATCAAAGTACAAACCATCAACTCTCATGACACTGCCACTTTTGGATTAATAGATCATTTAAGCAACGACTTTCCTCCATCTAATGCCTTTATGTACATCTCAAAACCATACGTAAGGCCAACACATTTGGCTAGAATAACCAAACATAAAGTTAGAGACATCCCCAAACATGTGAGCAGAACAATCCAAAACATTGACTTGAAAGGCTACTTCAGTAACTACATCCTTGTCAGCATCCTAGAAAGTCTACAAACACAAGGGATACATCTTTATGTCATCCTCACATTCTATATGTGTAACATCCCATCACCGATGGGAAGGGTAAGATAGTAATTTGGAACGGGTTAAGAGTGTTTAAAATTGTTCAGCTATGTTCATGCATTCATATATGCACGTGAATAGTGAATTTTGCATATGTAATGATTGTACATGCATTCATGACA
>JAOQMS010043404.1:0-11848 GCA_027563885.1 Erythroxylum longipes
TATGTGAAAATTAATGTTAATAAAAATAAATAAACTTTTGTTATTTTAAATTTTTATTATTATGATTTTTGAAGACATGGTTGATGTAAAATTATAAAGTATACAGTACAATATACTAATAGACTATTTTGTAATTTAAAAAAATTAAGAGATTATTTCATAAATTTAAAAATAACTAGGGTCAGTGTAATTATAACGAATATTCTCCTGTTGAAGATTGAATTTCGTTCAAGGTTTTGTTTTTCCTCTTCTTTTAATTTCACTTATATTTGATTTTATGTTTAATTCTATGTATGTAATGTAAATGTAAATGTTTTTATTTCAGGTTTAACTTCTACTTGATTGTCTTCTCGCCATGAATTCTTTTTGTACATTGTAATAGTTAAAGATATTTATTGTTCTTTTTATCGGATGTTTTGATGTAATTATTATTGATTAAAATGATGAAATTGTATTATTGTAATATTTTAAATATGTTGTATTATTCTTAATTTTATATTTGTATTATGATGATTGTCTTTTTTATATTAATTAAGGTTATTATTTATATGTAAAATATTTAAAAATTATTTTTATTTCATATTAATTATTATTACAATAATTTTTAGAAATAAGATTATTATACAATAATTTTCAGCACAACTATATAATACACTAATAGATTATTTTGTAAATTTTAAAAAATTTAGGGACTATTTCATAAATTTATAAAATTACTCAAAATAGAATCCAATATTAATCGATACCAATATAATATTGCACCAAAATTTAATTCTATACTAAATTCAATATGGTATTCGCAAGTTTGCCGCGCCAAAAGCGTTACAAGAGAGTGTGAATGCAGACGTAAAAGGAGCCGATGATGCAGCGTTACACCCACCCAAGTACCATAAAAATCAAAACTCTAGACAGATGAAATGATTACCCATGGCAATCGCATCCCATTCCTCTTGGTTCGTGACAAGCATAATCATTATGAGAAAGAAAACCTTTCCTTGTTTATCTTAATTCTGGATCATAACCGTAAGCAGTCATACCCTATCGACCGAAAAATAATAAAGTATTTTATATTATTATACAGGTACATAATACCATTGGTATTTCAAATACTAATATAATACCAGACCCAATTGCAAAAATTAAAAAAAAGCCTAAATAAGAAAAAAAACAAACCTTTACTATAACCTACCCAACCCTTGCAAGTTGTCGCCCGCTCCCTCTCCTCTCCTGTTGACGCCGTCACTTTAGCTCGTATCATTGCTCAATATCTCACTCACTCCAGTAGTCCAGATCCCAGCGTCCACTCATCTGCTCACTGTCGTGAGCTCCTACCATCCACTCACACAGCAACTCCCCGTCCCAAAGGCACAGACTCCCCATCATAAAGATACAAATACACAAACTCACGATGATAAAGACACAAAGACACAAACTCTTCGTCACTCACAAGCATCTTGGAGATCGCCACCGGTCCACTCGCCTCTGACTAGTCTCCAGCAACCTAGTGTTCTTGAGCTTTGGTGATTCTATTATAGCATATATTATAATTTACCCTATTAGCTTTAATAAATAATGGACTAAGTTTTGTCTTTGTTTGTTGTGGTTCGTAGAATTTCTAATATTAATATATTACACCTAATTTTATTATAACATTGAAGATGGTTGAATCTGATTTGCATGAATTTTCAATATTACATCTAATTTCATTATAGCATTCAATTGAATGATTAAATCTAATTTGCATGAATTTAATATTACACCTAATTTTGTTATGACATTCAATTGGATGATTGAATCTTAATTTGCGTTTGATATTCTGGTCTTATTATATAATTGGATTGGATTGAGTTTTGAATAGTTAATTAGGTAATATTTAATTAGGTGTTAAATAATTAGGTTTATTAGTACTCTTATATTTTGTTTGAAAAAAGTAAAACGGGAAGATTTGGTGTAGTTTCATATATATAGTATTTACAAATTTATCAAGTATGACACTTCTTGTATTTATTATCAAAATTTTGCGTAAGTATAAAATTATGGTGATTTGGAGTTTTCATATACAATATGATTAATAGGTTAAGAATGTAAGAAAGAAAAAATAAGTTAGATCAATGTGTTATATTTATTTTTCAAACCAATTAACATATATCACAAGGTTTCATAATAAGATAATGTTGTTTCATCTATTAAGTGTAGTTGTCTCGTTACAAGTTAATAAATGTCAATGAGAAGATTTAGATTTATTAGCTATGGTCAATATGTCTTTAATAAATTTACTTTCATACGCAATAATTTTTATTTTCACATATATAAATCAATATATGTCTTCATTTATTTTTACAGGTAAATGGTAAGAAGTTTAAGTATTCTTAAAAATTCAGTCATTTCGAGATGATTTGGTGATCGAACTTGACCTCATATTAGATTGGTTCTTAGAATAAAGAACTATACTATTTATTTGTATTGTAACACACATTTAAAATGTAGAAGAATCACAAGATTAAAGCAACAATTAGATGTGATCAAAGGTGATGTTGAGCCTTACAAGAAAGTGAATCATGACATGAAATAATAAATAAAAACTTTGCTTAAAGAGTATCAGCATGAGAAAGATATAAGGAAAATACTAAATTATAAGATTGGTGGTGCAAGTTCTTTTTTCGGTGGCCAGCATCATAATGTACATGTTAAAGGTGGTTTTCCTACCTAATAAGAAGAGAATGTTGCACTTGATGTGAAGAAAAGAAGAAGATAAGTGTCTAACTTTTTTACACCACGAACAACACTTGAAGCTCAGCCTTCAATCTAAAATGCAACAATCTAAAGAAGTGGCTCATAACGTGGAAATGGTAATGACAGATGGTGGTATGATTCATGTATACTATTTAATGCTGCCCAGTTTTATTATTACCAACCTATGGTAGATGTTATTGCGTCTTATGGTCTATATAAAACTCTTTTAATTGATGATTATAGAGGTAAACTTTTTAGTAGCTATGTTTATAAAATAAATAATTATTTAGATGAAAGAAGAATGACTTAGGTAACTTATCGATGTTCAATTATGTGTGATAATTGGATAAACAAAAGATATAAGCCTTTATTCTACTAAGGGGACAAGGTTTTTGAAGTCTATTAATACGTCTAGCCTTGTTAGAAATGTTGACATTTTATTTAAGATATTTGATGAATTTGTGAATGAATTTGGCTAGAAAATATTGTTCAGTTCATTACTAACAATTATTATGCTTATAACATAAGTAGGAAAAGATTACAAGGTAGGAATAATTATATTTATTAGACTCATTGTGTTATGCATTGCATTAACCTAATATTGGAAAATATAAGGGATATTAAATACTTTCTTACCATTGATGAAAATGTGCAGAAAGCCAAAAAAGTGACCAAGTTCATCTATAATCATACATGGGTCCTAAATTTGATGAGAAAGGATTCCACCAATAATGGGAATATGTTGTCTTCCTTTATAAGATTTATAACTAATTTCTTATCTCTTTAATGTTTTGTTCTGATTAAGAAGAAATTGAGGAAAATGTTTACAAGTGATGAGTTATTCGTATCTCAATATATTAGGTCTGATACTGAAGTGGAGTTTCCTAAAATTATACTTAAAGAACATGAATTTTGATCCCTAATGTTAATTTGTAATTAGAGTTTATGAGCTTTTATTGAGCGTAGTCCATTTGGTTGATAGTGATGAGAAGGCAATACTAGGTTATTTTTATGATTCCATGAAGAAGGCAAAGGAAGCAATCAAAGACATTTTTAAAAATAGGTTTTCTTCATGCACACCTTATCTTGTAGTCGTTAATGAGAGATGGTGTAACACCCCTTATACGGAATCCACAACCATCTACACACATAGAAACAAGGTATACAATTCTACTTAATGCTATAAATATACACATTACAAAAACAGTAGTAAAACATTTTTACATTAACATGGTAATCCAAAAGAAAACGTATAATTTCCTTTAACCATTACATGTATAATCATCTTTAACTAAAAACGCCTTCCAAAAGTACTTTTTCTTCTATCTGTTAGCCTTGGTCCCTACAGATGTTCCTTATACCTCACTCTTATGACTTAGACCTACACAGATTAACACCTATGCTAAGCTTGAAAGCCTAGTGGGGAAACACTTAGTTTGGATGACCACTCACAGCAGTTATCCGCCAAACACATACATTCATGAACTTCGCACAAATGTAAATAATGATGGTATACTTAATCAAATAAATAATGCAAACATGCTTCAATATTTTTTTCATATACCATAAATTCACCTTCAAAACTCAAACATTGATATTCAACACTCATTGATAAAAATTATCAATACAAATGAAAATGCTCATTCATTCCGATTATTTATATTGTCATACTGTATTTCTTATTTATATCTCTTTACTTTACTTTCTGTGTTAGGCCTACACATTTTCTGTGGGTATGGATAACGGGTGCTGTGAATATCCGAAGATATCAAACTGTGGATACCTGAAGGTATCGAACTGTAGATACTTGAAGGTATCGAATTGAGGACATCGGTGGTATCAAACTGTATCAATTGCACTGTAACCCTATAGTCATACCCATATATCCACCACCAAGACAATAGAGTAAGCACTGTAACATTTCCTTTAACCATTTTCCAATTTCACAATTCATATATTGACAAGTTATATGATATACATATCAAATCACAAAATCTATATTTGTGTTCATACATGCAAGTCATAACTAATCACCATTAGAAGGGTGTCAAAATCATACTTGTATAATCATACTATAAACATATAAGCAATACATACGCACACAAATCATTTATGAACATGTAAGTTTTCCTCAAATGCATTATGCACAATCTTAAATTCCAATGTTTAATCATCCAATTCACATATGGTAAGTCCTATTTTATTTATTTCTAGGTGTTTGAAAAATTTCAAACAAATTCATAAAGGTTCAGATAAGATGCGGTAGAAATCAAAAACAAAAACAATGTCATGGTCGTGACAGACATTATCTCCATTCATACCACTACTTGCTCCTTAATATGCATATAGAAAACGTCAGAATTGAGCTTCAAGGTAATCTAGACATTATTTTTTCTATGTCTATAGGTTTTATAGCACAAACAATCAAACCATTTGGACTTTTAAATCACGAGATATAGGTAAAATATCACGAGCTGCTCCAAAACAAGGGCAGCATGAGGTCACCTTTTTCGATCTCAATTTCCAAGGTCATAGAGCTAGAACTAAATCAAAGTCCCTTATAGAGATATTTATCTTTGTGTCTTAGGTTTCATATGCAACTAAAATCACACAATTTGGGGGTTTGTAGGATGAGTTATGACTCAAACAATGTAACTGACTTAAACAAACCCTAGACAGAATTCCACTACACAATACTCTCTTGTGATATACAACCAAGTTGATGCAAAGTAACACCCAAGCAATATCCCAGCAGCAATTCCACATCTAAATGAATCTTTATATCCATTAAATCATACACAAATACAAAAACTAACTAAGTGAAGTCCCAAACCTCAAAAATGACAAAGTAGTTCTTCTAAGCTTTTCCTTCCCTTCCTCTTTGGCTTTGCTTGAATCACCAAGTGAAAAATGATGGGATAATAAGAAGGTGAAATGAAGAGGAGAAAAATATAAAGTTTCGTCCATCTCCCCTCTCTATATGCCTTTTTATGAATTTTCTAGTCCTAGACACATGTTTCAATCCCATTAGACTATATGTCACAATCCTAATGGATCATGTGTTACAATCCCATTAGATCATGTGTTACAATTCTATTGGACTACATATTAAAATTATATTGGACCATGTGTTACAATTCTATTGGACACACATGCTTTAATCTTATTGGTCCATGAGTTGACTTTAGTAAAATTGCATATTGGTCCATCTTGTTCCTTTAATTCCCACATTAACCTATAATCTTATCAATTTATTTCATTCCTCTATGTCTTAAGTTTATAATGGCATAAATTTCATACAATTTGGTCAATTATTCTGGGAGTTATACCTAAAACACTACAAGCTATTTGAAAATAGGGACAACAATCATAACTCAACTTCAAGCTAGAATTAAAAAATCTTAATTTCGATTCCTTCATGAAAGTTTTGGATCTATGTCTCTAGATTAATTTTGAAATTTAATTATCCAATTTAGAGGTCTATAGACCAAGATATGGCAAAATTATAGAGGTATGTTCATGCCGAAATGAACAAATTACTCATTAACCCATGTCTTTTACATTCAGTACCATAATGTCTCTTACTAAAATCTACTTAATTCATTATGTTCACTTCTTAATACACCCTAGAAATGCTATGATACTTCCAGGGTATATGTTGGGGTGTTACAATGGCCAAGGCAACTTTACTCTTGTTGTTTGCAGCCAGTACATTTTTAAATCCTAGAGTCTATTTTTAAACAAGTTTTACAAAAAAAAGTTAAATTTAAAATGAAAATGCTATTACCTATTACAACAATTATTGCAGTGAGATGATGCAAACTCTCTTATGCTCATAAATGGAGGCTTATAAGGATGCTTCTGGGGATTTTAGGATGCCCATTACTATTTGTGAAAGAGAAACTTAATTCAGGTATATATTTTTTAATTTCATTACTTCTTTGAAATTAATCATCACTTTATTTTGTTTATAAAATTACTTTTTTTGCCTTATAGTTGCTTGGTGGGACTAATTCATAATTGGTGTTCCAAAATTACAAAGATTTGCAATTTGAATTCTGAGTCAGTATGTGAGTGCAATAGGATGTGAAAGAATTTAGTGCATATATGAATTCATCTATTTCAAGAAAGGAAATAGATTGGAAGACAAAAAATTGAACATCTTAGTCTTTGTTCAATACAATTTAAAGTTTTGAGAAGGTATATTATTATAATTATTAATTTGAATATAATTTATTAATAATTTAATTTTATTTGTTTATTAAAACTCGTAATAGAACACATAGTTCTATAAATCCAACTTACTTTAACTACTGTAATCTTTCTAGAGTCTCTTGATATAGAGACTGAAGAAGTCCAATTAATTCTACTAGATCCTGCATATTAGTCAAACCTAAGGAACTAGTTCCTAAAAGGTCTTTATAGAACTTGAGCACAATTATTTCAATGAAGGATTTGTCTATAACCATTTGATCATTTTCATCTGGCAAGCAATGATGTTTTTGGAATTTCTTCTACATGGAATAGAATTATGGAAGTAATTTGTGTTGAAGTCTCCTTCTTTCAACCAATTAGTTCTAGCCATTTGCATTAACATAGAATTATGGTAAGTAGTGCTTTATTAAAGACCTTTAATTTTCTCATCAACTTTCAGCTCTTGGTTGTTAGGATTAAGATAACATGCTTCCTGTGCTTTTCTTAACCCAATCTTAGCATCTTGAAATATTTGAGTTATAAGGGGGCCACCATCTAAATTTAGGAATAACTTAACCTATTTTTTAGGATTTAGAGTTTTCTCATTATCTCAAAGGACTTACACCTACAATCTAGTTGTCCCATACTTCTTTTACTAGGTCTATGAAACCTTCCTTATTTGTTAAGAAGTTAAAGAATCTTAATGGAGCATTAATGGAAACTAGTGCAGTGAAACTCTAAATTTTCATAAAGGAATAATCTAAGCGTATGGGAGAGCCAAAGTGAATAAAGGAATTGGGGAACTTTCTAATTTGGTTAGCTAGTATTCTATTTAACTTTTTCCTAATGAAGCATCTGCCTAGTTGTTTATTACTCCAAGTAAAAAGTTTCCCAAAATATTTTAAACGAATCACCTCAAGCTTGCCAATTGCATTTTCTAACTCCTTGCCCAATTTAAATAAACTTTTTTTCCTTGAGCTTTAAAAGGGTGTAAAATAAAGTTGAAATCACCTACTAATAGCCAAAGTCTAGACATTGAATTTTGAATGCTATTGAGATCTTCCCATAGTTTGAGTCTATAGAATTCAAAATTTTATGCATAAATGATAGAAATGTCTCGTGTATAATCAGTATAAGACAAATGAATATATTAGTCAGAGCTGCTCAGGGTTAATACTTGTACTTTCTCCTTGTTGAATGAATATAAAATTCTTCCATTATAGTGATGCTCATAATTGGATCCAAAAGAACAATCTTTGTCTAGAAATTTTGTAATTTCTTACAGCTTGTTAGCTGAATTCTTATCTTTAGTAGCCCCAAAATAATAGTTTTTTTCCCAATATTAGATAATTAATAACATGTCTTTTATCAGGTTCCTTCATAACTTTCATAGTCTAAAAAAGCATAGGAGTTTGTGTGAGAGGTAACAACCTATCCCCTTTAGGTTTACTTCTCTTTCTCTGTGATTTCCTATTAGTGACAGGAGATAATTACTTAGCTAGCTCCATAGTTAAGTTGGATACAATATTTCCTTATCTTTTTCCTCAACTTCAAGCTCAGTGCTATTAGGACCTGTTTCTATTCTTCTGTTATCCTCTATTTCAATCTACTTATCTTTAGGCTCTTTATCCTTGCCTTGATTGTTTATTTAAACCTCCAATTCTTTAAATATTTCTCTCAATAATTCAAGTTGAGTAGTAGGTAAAATTTCTCCACTTGATTGAGTTATGGAATCCTTAGTAATCCCTATTAGGTCATAATAATCCCATGAGATGAATTTTTTTCTTATAGGTTTCAAAATTTTGTTTCCCAACTGAGGCTTTCAATTATAAGTGAGTTGGATTTCTATTTTGATTATTTCATTGGCTTCATCCAATTTCATTACTAACATTGTTTCAAGTAGTTCATTTTTGGAATTAACTTCCTTGTAAATTCTTATATAACAGGTTTTCTCAAGTCTAGCAGTAGTTGAATAAGAAACTAGTGACTTTCCCACTAAGCTTACCAAAGAACTCAGAGCATCACCCGACCCATATGAAAATAATAGTATATAGGATTAACTTGAGTAAATGTATGGTAATACAAAGGCATAATGTGAAAGACAGATGTTGGTGGAAGTGTTTGCCCTGAAGTTTTTTTTTAATATAAAAAATGTTAACTAAATAGGCATATGATTGGTATATGGATTACTACACAATCTTGTGTCATATCGTGTTCATCAAATGTTATGTTCAACATGGTTTCTTACACGAATGCACAATGGACCATGTTTATTTAAAGAATTTAAAATGGACTATATGATAGACACAAATAACCATGCAACTAACTAAAGAAATGTGTTCATTATTAGTTTTCTTCAATAGAGTTCGTTACACGACTATCTCTAAAATGGTGTGCTGAAATAAAAATCAACCTATTGTTATTAGAGATAAGCAAGATATAGAATTTGAATAGGAAATGATAATGCATTAGAAGAATATTAGAACACTAATATCTTATCTAATGGTGATTTAGGACTGAAGATTGCAACATGGGTGTAATTTGTATTAAGCGTTATAAAAAAGACATGACAAGTTTCTCTAACTCTATAATGTCATTCCCGACTTTGACAATTGAAATAATAAACCAATTTCTTCTTTCACAAAAATATTATATAATTGTTTATCCCACCTACACAATTAAGGTATAAACTAATTTATTTAAGGCTATCCAATGCTTCTTTTTAACTAATACTCTCACATTGTGTCTTATCTATTATACATTACACAATACTTACCCCTGATCATTCTCTTTGTTTTTCCCTCCATCCTTATCCACACATTTTTCATATAAAAACTACTAATTTCACTATAATATAATATACACCAAGAGGCATTTAAGTGAATATTGAGATCATGGGGAAGGAAAGTTTGGCATTTTTTAAAATTTTATTCTTTCTATATCCATCGGTATCACGTTTCTATCCATCTTTTGATAGTGTGACTTTTGGAATAAGGAATTATTAAGATGCTAAAGAAGGAAATAGATGTTATACTTATAAACATTATTTATTTTATTAATTTTCTGTGTCCATAGTCTCTGCTTTAAGGAATCACATATTCCATTATATTTCTACCAATATTGTTGTCAAATTTATTTGATTTTAAAAAATATAATTACTTAATAATTATCATAGAAATTTAAGTTTTTTCTTTATGACAAAGTAGTGATTGATAGATTTATTGGTGATTGCAAGGCAAAAAAAAATTCTAATCATTTCTTTTCAATGTATTGTATTTTAGAATGGTTTAAAATTTTATATTACAATATAACATTCATTATGATACATTAATAAAAGATGAAATATAGAATGGTGAACACCACATATAAAATTGAAAAAATAGTAAAATTAAAAAATATTAATCTATGATGCTTGTAATTGCTAAGGTCTAAAGTGTTAAAAAATTCCTAGCCACTTTGAATGTGATATGGAAAGTATATGTATAATAGGAGGTATAGTCCTATATTGTTAAGTGATTTAAATTATGAATGTCATCATTTGATATTCAATTAATAGTTTTGGGAAATAGTGGTATAGGGAGAAGTATGAGAGTTTATATTGAAGGGAAAGCCAAAGATAAGTAGATGTATAAAGCACAAATGAAAAGGAAAGGTTGGAATCTGAAGATTTCTACAGCATACCCCAAAATCGATAGTAAGGAAAAAAAAGTTTGTATGTATACTTATGGTTACATGTAGCTTGATCATTTAATATTTAGATGTGATTTTGACTTTTCTAAAAAACCTTATAAATTAGAATATGACAAACTTTCTTTATTTCTTCTCTTCAACTAATATGTGGAAAAAGTCTTAGGAAGTTTGTAAGTATTACTGAAGCACATGGTTTTGCTTACCTTAAACTTTGAAATTTTATTTGTTGTTGATTCTTTTTTTTTTCCTTCGACATATGATTTTTCAAACATTATATATTATGTTTATTTCATCTTTTTAGTTGGAAAGCTGAAATTAGGTAAGACGATAGGGGTAGGTGTTTGATTCTAGATTGAATGATGATAATGCATCGTCAACCTATTGGATCAGTTAGATAATCTTTATATTGCAACCTAGATAAGAGTTAAGTACTTATCTATCCACCCTCCATCCTTAATCATAAGAAATCAAGTTAATAGAAAAGGCTACAATAAAGATAGCTAATTGATCCTCCATAAATTTAGTAGGTGAATGCTACAATTATTAACCAAAGTGGAAGAAATAAGTTGTTCCCTTATTCTTTAAACTATCAAATCAATCACCTCCTCTTGGTTCCTCACTTTGTTCCTAAATCTTCTATAGTTTCTTTCCTTTCCTTAACACAAGCACCAAGGTAAATTTGGTAAATTGCCATATTAGCCTTAGGCATATTTGACTAATTTTGTAGCCATTGCAAAATATCTTAGTAAGAATTCCCATTGAATTTCTAGGAGAATTTTCCCTTAGCTATACTCCATAAGGATAAAGAAAAGTTGCATTTAAAGAAGATACGAGATCTACATTCCAAAACCTTATTGCAAAACACATAAAATCCATCAGTGTTCAAATAAGGTAACATATCTATAATATTCAATCTATTTAAGGTTGTCAGCTAAAGTAAGAAAGAAGTACTAGGTATAAGAGCCTTATTCCACCCAAGAATATGCCAATTGGTAACCTGGCCTCTCTAGACTAACCAATCTCTGCACAGTCTGTTACTAACTTGCCTCGAGGATGGTTGAGCTATATGAAACTATCTTGCATTCTAGGATTAGGCTGATAGTTTTGTTGGATCCCGTTTTTAGGATTTTTATATTTTTATTTTATTTTATTAAATTATCGAGCATGAAAATAAATTAGAATTTATGAATTAGAAATTTTTGGAGTTTAATATGGTATATTATGAATTTTG
>JAOQMS010043405.1:0-11846 GCA_027563885.1 Erythroxylum longipes
GAACAATTCTCAAGTTCCTATACCAGTCTAGGAAATTTGTTCCATTAAGCTTTTCTTTCTCTAGGATAGATCACATAAATAGGTTATTGGATGGAGTGGATGTCATAATCTACAATATTATGCAAAAAGTGTCAACATTCTTATTATTAAGAGGTATAAGCTCCCACTCAATTTAATAACCCTTTATTTAAAAGTGGGAAGAAACAAGAGCTATATTTAACTAAGTCCTAAGAAAGCTTTGCCTTAATACTAAAGACTTAGTTATTTAGGTAGCAAACTCTTTTCAATTACATCACATGTAACTCTTGACGGGTTTATGTTAAATTACTTCTTATGTACTGCATGTATGTAAAAACCAATCTTATGCACTAAGCCCAAAACTGTTTTGATAGCTTAGTTAACTTTAACCATACTTTACCTATAAATAGCACCATTATTCAAATGTCTTCCCTAGATGATTCTCATGTGCTTTGCTTTGGCAAAACCCACATAAGGATAAGCTAGAGATAAACATGGGTAAAGTTTTATGGAAGGCACATTATGAAAGTTACTAATCCTATTAGTAAGGGTGTTTGTCCTATTCTAGTTCTAATCCTATATTACAACACACTTGAGTATATAAATTATAAGCATAGAATAGTAATTTACACATGCATATAAATATTCAAATAATATAAATAAAACATATGTAAAGCCACCCAAAATATATAACACCTAACGAAGAATCACACGTCACAAACGGCGGTCCCGCTAGCCGGTTAGCAGGCGGGGTTAAGGGGAAGCTACCCCTTGTGGGGCTCGGGGCAGTACCCCGGACGAAAAAAATTATATCCACGGTTTATTAATAAGGAAGTTCTTAAATTCCCAAATCCATATCAAATATGGATACTTTTGTGGTTTCCAATTCTTAGAGTCTTTTAGAATCCTTATCTAATAAGGAAGGTATTCTTTTCCCGAATTCATATCATATATAGACTCTTCTTCTTGCACTTTTAGTATCCTTGTCAAACATGAATACTTGTGGTTTCCTATTCCGAATCCATGTCTTACATGGCGAAAACCCTAGCAGCCATCACCTAGGCATCCTCGGCTATAACCTCAGACGCCACCTCTGAAGGAAGTTTCGGAAACAACATATGTCTTGGTCGAAACACTTTTGGCCGAGATAAACATGACAGAAACACCTCCATGCTTGAACTCTTCCTTTGGCTGAAACAAGCCATGACCGAAATACATTTTGATGTAATCAACTTCCATGGCTGAAAACTCCTTTCTTATTATATATTCACATTAGTACCAAGAGAATAAACAAATCTGAAAACAACATGCATGAACATAAATCAAATTCCTATCATGCATCAAAATCCGTAAGTACATGTAATCAAAACATGCTTATTTTTTACTATACAAAAGCACATAACCTGGCTTTGATACCACTGTTGGATTGCCTATGGCCCGGGTATTCACAATACGCAGTAGAATGGACCATACTACACAACAAGAAGTATAATCGAAATTTCACAACATGTACGAAATTACCTCTTGACGCGGATTGGTATTTTTTTTAAAAAGATTTGTAGACACTGCAGCACGCGAACGTCCTCTACCGGTATCCACATAAGGATGAATGATTCGGGTAGCAGCTAATGTGTGCTAGCAAGTTCTAAAACACGTTAGAACGCCCCACAATTTTTCTCTCGGAAGAAGAACGAACCGCTAGGTCTAGGTAGCTAGGCTTTTCGTCTCTTATCTAATGAGACATAAGTTCTCTATTTATAGAGAGACCCTAATTCCTATTCCTATTAGGAATAAGAATATTATAATCCTAAACCCATTAGGATTATGGAAGCCCAATAAGTTTCGGCCCATATTATATCTCATATAATAAAAGCCTAACAACTTAATTTAATATAGCTCAATAAATATATCCACATATATTTATTTGGTGCCTAATAAATTAGGCCCAAGAGAATAAGCCCAAATCACATTACTCTTTGTGTGCGACCCTGTAAGCTCATTTGATGTTGGTAATGGGCTTGATCGCACTTCAAAGCCCATAAGTCATAAGTAGCCTCTAGCAAGACATTATGATTACCCAAATCAAATGAGGATCTGTAACCCGATTTAACCTGTAATCATGGTTACAAACTCAGTCCCTTTGTAACACGATATCAAGATTAATCACAAGGCATGGTACATGTCAACCTTTGATTAATCATAGTTTCTTGATTCCCAAGTTAACTGACTATAACAAATGAAATTGATGACTCCTCATCAATTCATTTGAGCACGACCATGCATTTCTTCAGTCATACTTGTCAAGAGGCCCAAATGATATCTCTCTCATTTAAGAGAGGTACAAATCCCATCTACGTCATTCAAATCCCTCCGTATGATTCATTTAATGTCCAACATAAGACTACTTGTTATCTGGTTAAAGATAACTTAGTCTAATGTCAAAACACTGAATTCCTCATGTAGGGAACTATGATGACTTCAGGTCAGAGGACTAAAGTCAAACCATATTGAGAATCACTAATGACATGAAACCATGTAGTGTTCTTTATGTGGGTCGGTCCAATATATGTTCTCTAACATATATCTATGCTTCTGATTTGATAAATCATATCCATGATCATTAAAACGTGATCATCAATCAGAACACATACTAGCCTTAATTCATTATTGTTCCACCAATAACGATCGAACAGGGACAGTTTAGAATAATATTATAATGCTTATGGTTTTACTATCAAGTCACACACTTGATGACATAAGCCTAATACTACTCATAAAATGTAAATCACATTACATAAATAATATACATGCATAGATAAAATAATACCTCATATATTATTAATAAGTCAGAATGTCAGTACAAAAGTCACATATGACTATTGGCCTAGGGCACACTACTAACAAAAGCTTGCGGTAGAGAAGCTACGTGATCAGGGAGATGGAACAAAAACTCTAATGTCAATTTGTCCTATTAAGCTACAATGAAAGAGTAAAAGAAACAAAAAAGAGAGGAGTAGAGTGAAGAGATAATAAGAGTGGCAGAATCAAGGAAGAAAGGAGTGCGGTGCGTGAATAGTAATGGTGAACAAATGTTAATTTGTCCCATCAATGAATAGTACCAAAGGGAGAAAGTAGCGTGGAATTGAGAGACGGCTAGGTGTTCCTCTGATTTTCACTGCTGAAATGGAAAAGATGACTTATACTTGGAGCATAAAAATGGAGATGCAAGGCTAGCTTCTTGATACCGGTTCAACGAGAATATCGATGCCAAGTCACGGTTAAGTTATTTTTATCACTTTAAGGTTGTAATTTCTTTTCAGCTTGTTGTGTTGTTGGTGTTGATTTGATTAGGTTTTGGGATGAATGATCTTAATATGTTATTTTGATTGTTTTATTTCAAACCTATTGCTAAAACATTAAATGTAATCCGTAATTGTTACTTTTGATGTTTGTGAGTAGCATCTAATGATCGTTAATCGTTAGGAACAACATAACATAGGTTAGATAATCCGAACGTGTAAGGTTACTACCTATATTGATCATTTTCCAATTCGTAATGTAGCTACCAAATTGAATCTAGAGATCATATCCTAGGTTATTCGATAGTTAGGTTTAATTAACGATCGTATCTTGATTAAACACGACCTAAGGGAAAACTGGGATTAGTATAGTATTCTATTAGTCTCAGATCAATAGTCCAAAAAGAGTTGTAAAGACGTTAGGATGATGGAATATGCTTGATCATGTTTAGGCCAAGATTGACCCTAGAACCGGACCTTACTTATATTCAACACTTTTCTCATTTTCGATTGCTTGTTTTAATTTGTTTTGATAGTTTACTTTTTCTTTAATTTCTAAATTTTTGAAAAATCCAAACCCCCCTTTTATATTTTCCTTGCATAAATTACTAATATTAACTGAACATCCCCTGTAGATTCGAACCTGACTCACCATAACTACAAATTTTAGTGTGGAGAGTCAAGTAAATTTTGCAATGCACTCAACACGCGCTATCACTGATGGTTTACTCGGGGAGAAAGGTTGACTTTAATATTACCTTTTTCTCCATATCCTCGTAGGATACACTTTGAGTAATTATGGCAATTGTAGCTTATGATTATATAAAGTTACATTAAATGGCTGTCAAAATCGCTTTCTTAAATAAGAACCTTTATGAAGAGGTCTATATAGAATGACCTGAAGGATTTTAGGATCCAGATGGAACTGACATATTGTGCACATTAAGCAGATCAATATATGGTTTACATGAAACCTCCCGAAAGTGATACCTTACATTTAATGAGGTTGTGACCTCTTTTAGATTCATAAAAAATATAGTTTAAAGATGCTTATACTATAAGGTCAGAGGGAGCAAAGTTATCTTCATATTACAGTACATGGATGATACGTTCCTTACGTCAAATTACTTAGCCATGTTGCATGAGGTTAAGAAACTTTTAGTCAAGCATTTTGACATGAAGGATCTTGATGAAGCATCTTTTATCCTAGGTATTCAAATTTACCGGGACAGATCTCAATACCCATTAAGCCTCTCACGGAACGCATACATAGAGTATGTGTTACAAAGGTTTAATATGATTGATAATAAACTTGTTGTAGCACCTATCTCTTATAGTAAGAGATTATCTTTGGCATACTGTCCAAAGAATGAAGTCAAAAGAGAGGTTATAAGGAATGTTTTGTATTCTAGTACGATTGATAGCCTGATATATGCTCAGGTAAATACTAGGCGGGACATTGCATTTACTGTTAAACTGTTTGGTTAATATCTGGTTAACCCAAGTATATACCATTGGAATGCAATCAAGCGAGTGTTGAGATACTTAAAGGGAACTAAGGATTATATGTTGACACATAGAAAAGTCAACAGTCTAAACCTTGTAAGAAATTCATATTCAAAGTTTAGCTATGTGTCTGAATGGTCGAAAGTCCACTTAAGGTTATATTTTTATGTTTGCAGATAGTAAAATATTGTGGAAGATTGTCAAGCAGACACAGGTGACTTCCTTGACTATGCATGCAAAGTGCATACTATGGGGCTGCTACACAGGTAGTTTGGCTCAGAAACTTGATTTCTGAGTTGTCTATAGTTAATTTAGTGGTTAGACCCATTTGGTTATACTGTGATAATCTTATTGTTGTGTTGTTTAGTAACAACAAACAATACCACAGGGTCTTAGCATTTGGAGGTCAAATATTTGACCATAAAGGAGTTGATATGAAAAGATAACATTAAAGTTTAGAGCATTTAAGGACTGAGGAAATGTAAACTGATTCTTTAATTAAAGGATTTCGCCCACTTGTGTTTAGAAGACAAGTATACAATATGGGTGTTTTGAAGTCCTTAGACATTGTTAGTTAAGGGATCATTATGTTTACTCCTTGTATATTTATACATTTGATGCATTATGACAGTATGGTGGTTCATCAATAAAGATGATCATTGTTTATTCTCAATAATATGTGTTATCGTACATTGTCATAACATGTATGAAAGTCTTAAGATCTATGTCAATCTTAAGCATTTAAAGGTCATTAGGCATATATACAGATTGACCTTGAGCCTAAGTCATTTAGACTCATACAATTTTTATACAGATATCCATTAATTTTGACATGACATAGGAGAATATAAGTTTTAATCCCATAAAGGTTCTGTAATGGAGTTTAGCATTCAGTTAGAGAACATAAAGGTTTTCTCTAATACTATTTAGCATTCAGTAAGAGGAAACAAGTTTTTTTTAATGTTGTTTAGCATTCGGTAAAAGAAAAATAGGATTTCTTTAATATAGTTTAGCATAAAGTTGGAGAAATCGAGACCTACAAACGATGATGATATAGTTTAGATAATACAGGTATCATCTTAGTTTACCACACTCCATTTTCTCATTTATGTTAGTGAGGTATTAGATATACATAATTGTGTCACACATGACACTTGTATTTGATACTTTTCGTTATCAAAAGCCTTGCAGGACGGAATGGTGGACTTTCGTTATCTTTGGATAAAATGTTTTGTTTTTAAACTTCGTCGACTAATACAGTAGCATGACTTAACTGAGTTTTTAAACTGTTTTTAACTTGATTCAATACCGCAATTAAGTATTGTCTAAGGGGAGAATGTTGGATATTTTTGACATTTTCTATAAAGTTGGACAACATTTAATTGCATTTTTTGGTTTTTCAATCACTTATCAGTTAAGTTACGTAATTTGATCAAGATAAAGATAATAAAGCAGCTCAATAAATGATCTAAATCAATAGGTCGAAGTCTAGGAGAAAAATAAATCCTAATCAGTGACCCATATCGGGCCTGTGATGGGGAAACCCGATATGGATGCTTATATAAAGATTAAGGTCTTCTGTTGTTGCTCATGTTATTCGTAAGCATAAAGATTCTTTGACTCGTTAAAAGAGCTTATATTTTGATAAAACTGTAGAAAGGCTTTACCACATCTCGGTGAGCAGTTTCTGTGAAGGCGGCAGTAGATTCGCACTCGTTATGGCCTCAGGAAGCTGGCTTGAAGTTATGGAATCGAAATTAGGTATTTTCCGCGTTTCTTTGTTTATTTCCCTTTCACGTTCGATCCAGGATACGTAACCAAGGTCTCATTACTTGTTACTTTATATATAGGGTTCTCTTCTTTATTTTTATGCACTTAAACATCTATTTTTAGTTGTGAATTATTACCTAATTAGAAAACAAATCATCATTGTTTTTGTTTTATTGGAGATTACATGAAATTGAACACTCATTCTCTATAATTAATGCAAAAATATCATTCCTTTAAACATGTATGCTATTAGATAGAAAGAAAAATATATTTCTATTTTACAAATGATATATCAGTTTGCCACGAGCAATAATAAAAGTTTAGTCCCCTAGGGGGTGGTCGAGTTGATGGAGTAGGGGGGCATGGGACCAAAAGGTCTTGTGTTCAAATCTCCCTACTTACACTCTCAAATGAGCCTGTTGTATAGGGCTTGCCTAGTGTGGAGCACCCAATTGGCATGATTTGTAGGCTATTACATCCATCCGGAGGTTTACCCAGTGCGCATCCAAAGGATAGCGGCTGCGAGTTCCTTCGTTCCAAAAAAAACAATAAAAGTTTAAATCTCTTGACATATATCTGTTAGCATAATGTAATTTCACAACAAATAACCAAAGGCTAATGATTGAAAATAAAGAATGGTTTTTACTGAAAGGACTCATCCTAGAGTTCTCTTTCTAGAACCTGAGTGGAGCCCTCTTGGCTACCCCATGGTAGCCCTCCAATTGATATGTAACTCAACTGAAGAGTTCCTGCAAAGCTAAGTCATTCAACTGTTAAAACCTTGTATATTGTTAAAGTTAAAAGTGCGAAAAATAGTGGAAGATTTTTTTAAACTTTTTGAAAATCCAGTAACATAATGACTGCTTTTTCTAAGATTCCCAAATGTCAAAAACATGTAGAACAAGATTTAAAATGCTTCTAGTATTTCACATACTATCTCAACTTCTGGAATGATACCTCAATTCCATTTCACAAGCAACCACAAATATATAATTCTCAACATTTTAAAAACATAATATATAAACATTAATTAAAAAATATAAATAAAACATATATATTTTCATAAATACATACAATGTTTCTTAAAAACGGTTGGGCTTGAGTTTGAGATTTCTTTCCAAACGTTTACATACCTCATTTCTATTGAGGATCAAAGCCCTCTTAGTTCAAAATATATTTATAATCCCAAAAATATTTACAAAATAACACTTTTAAACCCTTTCTAAAATAATTTAAAACATATATACAAATAACTAAGACAATTTCAAGAAAATACACACGTAGCAAAAATGACACAAGCACAACAGCACCCGACGATACAACTAATCCTGTACTGGAATCCCAGCTACTATAGCACTTGTACACATACTTGGGGTGCCTTATTTAAAAACATAAAAGTAAGGGTGAACTAAATGAGTTCAGTGAGTATTAATCATTTTACTAAAAATTAAACTTTTCATAACAACATAACTGAAATATTATCATATAATAATAAAGCTTATGGGAAAATACTGGCCATAAAAATTCATTCATGCATAATAAATTTGGTAATAAAATAACATTTCGTAAAATACAATTTCAATTTTTCTGAAATACTACTTCGAAATGCTTTTTTCGAAATTAAACTCATAATATAAAATTTTCCATTTTTCATTTTCCTTTTTCCTTTTTCCTTAAACAATAAACAGTGGTGACAATAAGTATTCTGAAAACTTTTATACTGAAAATAAGCCAACCATTAGAGTTGGTACCATACGGTGTCCTAGGTATTATATACACTTATAAATAAAGTAAGTGCAGTTCCATATTTAAAATTTTTTCTCAAATTCCTTTTAAAATAAATAGTGGCGGCATTATTATTTTCATAAATTTTCTTACACAACATAACCTACCACTAATTTTTTTACCACACGGTAACCTAGGCATAAAGTCACGGAGCTGGTTCTACATTGCTTACCGATGACTGGTTAACCACTAGTTACAGAATTGGTTCTACATCGCTTACTCGCAATTGGTTAACCTCTCTAAACTGATAGTTACAGAGTTGGTTCTACATCGGTTACTCGTAATAATTTTTGCTAGCACTATATATACCCAATACGTGCAGAGGGTGATTTATTAGACTACTGATAGACACAATATCGCCGACTGTTAGTAATTGACGCTCCTTAGACATTGCATGCACATTTAGGGTACTCTGACCGGCAAATCTGTAATATCATCAAGGCATACCATAGGTTAAAATTTTATTTCCTTTTTCTTAATGAATAACATAATTTCAATGTAAATTCAAATCATATAAAATTTAACTTTCGAACCAAAATTGATATATTGCTAAAACATAAACTTATATTAGCAATATTCACTTGTAATATATCATTCATTTAAAACTCAACATAAATACTCGTTTCATAATAAAATAAAACCATTTGCATAAAATCAATTTAAAGTACACTCATTACTTGTTAGTTTCCTTTTCGCCACTTCGAAATCCTTTAGTTAACTTTGTTTTCTGATTTGAAAACCTAATACAAACACATTCAACTCCTTAATACATTTTCCAACCAAATACACCATAAACCATTTCAACTTCATTACTTTCCACATGCATTCCATATACTATTTTTTTTTCAAATAATAGCATAACACTTCATTTAATAATTCCAACGCTACAAATACACTTAATAACCATCCTTAATCACATTCACATGGTCATTTCATCATAATCATACTTTTATACCAAAAATACCCTTAAGGCTAAACTTAACATATTTTACTGTAAACTTTTCCAATTCAATTCCATTTAATTGCTAACATTTAAAACCAATCCAAATTCACTTCCGTGATATTTTAATACACATATTTAAGTCATAAAATTTCATTAACATATTTTTATATAATCATGCACCCTTGGCCGAATTTCAACCAAAACCAATTCCAAATCAATTCTTTTTCATTGCTTTACTTCATTAGCATCAAAATCATGCTATGAACATCATAAAACATTAAAATAGAATTTTGGATCATATCACATTAAAAATCCTAGCTATGGTCGAAATTTCATCTAGTCATTTCCATGGTTTTCTTCCATTCTTTCATCATTAATCTAACTTTCTAATGCTATTCATTAATTTGCAATCATCAAAAGACAAAATAAAACACTTTAGGCAATAGATCTTACCTTTGACCAAGTTTGACCAAGGTTTCACACACTAGTTTTCTTGATTTTATTTTCCTAATCACTTCCAATGTAGTAGAGCCTTGATATCACATCATAAGGGTGCAATTCACACCATCAAAACCAAATCTAAACTATAACACAACAAATCTAATTTTTTAACAAAGTAGTAAGTTTACCAACCCAATTTCTTCTTCCTCTTCACTTGGATGGCTATGTGATCTTGTTATATGCCTGATTGGAGTTAGAAGAGAGTGAAAGACTCCATTCATCACTTCTCCATGGCCTAGCTGAACCTCCCTCTTCTCCTTTTTCTTTTCTTTTCTTTTTTTCTCTCTTTTTCTTCCTTTTTCCATCAATGGCCAACCACATCGTTTTAAAGAGATGATAATTTTGCTTAATCACACTTTTTGCCCACCATTTTCGTTAATAACATCTCATAATTGTACCTTTACCAAAACTTCTCATATTTATACTTTAACCCATGTCACTTGTCACCATCTAATTGGTTACTTTCCAAACCAATTAAATGGTGACAAGTGACATGTTCCAAACCAATTAATTCATGCTTATCTCACGAAAATATTCCTATGTAATGCACATATGGAATTTGGATGTATTTGGTTGGACAAAAAGACCATTTTGCCCCTTTTTTTGAATTTAATGCATTTTATGCCCAAATAAATTCAAAAAAATATTCTGTGGTCACCCTAACTTCTAATTGACTGTTAAATACTCTGATTGGGCATGAAGCATTGATATTGGGTACTTGAAAAAATTTTAATAGGAGAAAAATCACTAATTCTCATTATTTTTCAATAAAGGGAATTTTAGTCTAATAATTTCGGATCTGTTGAAATCTATTTGAATGGACTTATTTTCACTCAAATGCAGTACTTTTTTAGACTTTAAAATTTTTCTGATAATTTCTGATCATTAGGGTCTACTCATCAAAAATTTATTGTTTACAGACACTAGTCACCAAAAACACTATTCATTTGGGAATTTTTTTTATTGACTCAAAACTTTTTTCCTAAGGTACTAAGTCTAGGGTTTCATGCATATAAACACCTTTAAATCTCAAAATGACCATTTTACTTTTTACTGAATTAAACTGATAAACTTTTTCTAAATAAATTTGGAAATATTCTATATAATTCTAAACCCCAAATTGACCTCAATATTGCTTAGAATAATTTATTTGGACACATTATCCCTAAAATCTATTTTTTATACAAGTTTTTTTATTTGGAATTTTTGGATTATCCGAATTTTGTTCAAACAATTTCCATTTTGACCTGTTTCAATTCCTAAGGACTTGAATCCTAAGTCCAGAGCTTTTCATCGTATTTTGAAAAACCTCCATCTCTTTCCCCCTGGTCTATTGCTCTAAACCTATGCCTCGGCACTTCTTAGTCTCAACTCATGATTGATGTCTCCATATGTGGGTATCTTCATTTCTTTTATTTAAAAAAACTATTCCAAGTATCTCCATTATAGGAGCTCACTAACAATTTTCTTGAAGTTCCTAACAATCTTTAATGGACTAATTTCTCAGTCTGTGATAAAAAAAATTTTCCGTTCATGATGTGAGAGAAAATAAAGGGGGGTAGTTAGATGTAGGACACCCCGCCGTTGGATTTGGCGGGGTGAAACAGCTCGCCATAGTCTTTGGCATGCAGGATGGCGAGATAGCAGCACGTGGAAAAACCACGTGGCCATCCCGCCAACTTGGTTGGCGGGACGGGGCCACCTCGCCATTGACAATGGCGGGGTGGTTGGCAGAGAGCCGGCAATAATGCTGGCTCTCGTGTACCCCGCCATTGTCAATGGAGGGGTGGGAAGGCTGCACCTCTGTCAGAGAGCCAGCAATAATGCTGGCTCTCTATATAAGGCAGACGCCCCGCGCTGATGCCTGTTTCATTTTCTCTTCGTGCTTCTTCCTCTTCTGCTCTGGTTTTGCGTCTTCATCAACGAATCAACTAGCATTTTTTGCTTTTCTTCAACAGCGAATCCACCAACATTCTTTGCTCTTCTTCAAGGTTTATTGTTACATAATCTGTGTTTTTTAATAT
>JAOQMS010043406.1:0-11846 GCA_027563885.1 Erythroxylum longipes
ATAAAATAAAATAATATATATTAATAATAAAATAAAATCAAAAATTCGGTAGGTGAATATATATAGATATAACATAATTTTGTTAATTATATTTATCATTTCTTTTAGTAAGTTAAAGGTATGTCAGTAAATTTTATAGGTATCGAACAATTACAGAAGCTGAAGAACTTAGAGATCCTTCATTTGGGATTTAATGATTTGAACAACAGCGTATTATCATTATTGCGTAGACTTCACTCTCTTAAAACTTTAGATATTTCTTTCACCAAATTAAAAGGATCAATCAACATGAAAGGTTAGTTGATATTTTCTTTTAATCATTAAAAGAAATGATATTTAGTTTTAATTGTATTAATAACATCTAAGCAAGTTTGTCTTTTTTTTTTTTTGTGTTGCTGACAAGACTTGGTTGCCTTATTCAATATGGAGGAGTTGTACGTTAGCGGCAACAACATTGACAAGTTTATTGCACCTAAAGGTAATACTGAATCTTATATAATAGCATAATTATATACTTCACATAATTTATTCACTTACTTAAAGCATCTATGTTATTTTTTATTTAAATAAATGTGTTAGTTAAAATTCAAGCAACTCATGAAAAATAAACTTGGTAATAAAATCTATATTTTTCTAATTATTTTTCACTTCTTTTAGATATTAAAGGTCAAAGCAATATAAGCATCCTTCGGCTAGAAGAGATGGGAAACAACTTTCAGCTGGAATCATTAAAAGCTTTCCCAAACCTTGAGTCCCTTTATTTAGGAAGCAATGATTTTTCAGGAATATTATTTCCACGAGGTAAGCTAAGCAAATATTTTTATTTGAATTAAAATTAGAATTGTCTTTGTACTTATGTTAAATTTTATATAACAATTTTTTTCTTTTCTACAAAATAGAGCTGAATAATGTGAAAGAGTTATACCTGGATGGGTCTTCTTTGGATGTGGACTTTTTACAAAGTTTTGGTGCTCTTCGTTCTCTTCAGTATTTAAGCATGGGCGGGATGGATGCTTCACAGAGTAAGTTATACCTAGATAACTCTTACTTTTCCAAATCATCTTCTTTAAATAAAGAATAATCAAATTGTTTATCTACTAATTTATGTACACCCCGATTCTAAAAGGAATTTAATATTTTATTATCATCGCATTGAAATTGGTACAAAAGTTACAATCAACAAATCAAAATGCCATGATTTTGTTATTAAAACAATTTTCTTATATCATCCATAATTTATTAAAGGTGTAATTTGCAAATTCAACATTTCACAAAAAATTCTAAGCCTTTATCGTTATTTCTAGCACTACTTTAACCATATACTTACTAAAATAGTAATCATTGCACTTCAACATTATTAAAATACGACTTATTATACCATGAAAATAGCAATGAAGATAACCGTAAGAACTTATTTAGAATTTTTTGTAAAAGGTTAAGGTGAAAATTACGCGAAGTATTGAAAGAATTTTTTAAGACATCCCTCTTGAACAATTCCTCTATTATAATAAGACTGCGAACTAATTAGCAAAGAACATCCGTATCCTGTTTTCACCAAATAAAGAAGACAAAAGGGAAAATATAATGGACTTTAACCATGTACATGACGGATGCTTCACAAATAAGTTGTAAATTTTATTATTTCCTTCTTCGGTAATTTGTTAGAGTAATATTTATTAAATCTAATAATAGTTTTCTCTATAATTGCAGGCTTGTCTAATATCAATACCTTACTACAGTACATTGCAAATATGATTTCACTTGAGACTTTATCATTACTATCTTCTAAGCTCATTGGCAGCATTGAAGGTTAGTTAATTTCCTTAATAATAAAATTAGAAGTCTCTGGTGGTTGTCTTTCTCTCTAATCCACTTCTCTTTAATATACATTTAGGCTTATGTCACTTCACAAATCTTCGGGTGCTCGATCTTTCTGACAATAATTTAAGTGGTAATTTGCCCTATTGTTTGGTGAATTTGACACTTCTTCAAGAACTAGATCTCTCTGATAATCACCTTACGGGAAAAATATCTCAATCTCCATTGAAATTCCTCACGTCTATCACATCCTTAACATTGAGTGACAATCAATTTGAAATTCCAAGTTCACTTTTTCCATTCTTCAACCACTCCAAACTCAAGAACTTTGATGCTAGTAGAAATGAAGTTTATACAGAAGCAGAGATGGTCAATCATAATTTGACACCCAAGTTTCAATTGAAGAGTCTTTGGTTAAGTTCCACTTCTGGAAGAGGATCATTTCCTGAATTTTTATACCATCAACATGATTTGTACGATCTCGACATTTCTGGCATTCCAATGATAAGATTGGACTTTCCAAGTTGGTTACTAGAAAATAATACAAAATTGGGTAGCCTTTTTCTCTCCAATTGTTCTTATTTGGGATCTTTGGGTTTTCAAGCACTCAATCCTAATTCAACCTTAAGCCATTTGGACATCTCCAAAAATCATCTTTACGGTCACATTCCAATTGAAATGTGTGCATATTTTCCAAGTTTAGAGTGGTTAGATCTATCGGAAAATGAGCTTACTGGAAGCATTCTGGAAAATTTGTCTAATTGTTCTTTCTTAAGGGTATTTGCCATGCGTGATAACAAACTATTTGACAAAGTTCCGAAGTGGATTGGAATAATGCATTTTCTTGAAGTGCTGGATCTTTCAAAAAACATGCTTTTTGGAAGCATACCTGCAATATTGGGAACTTCACAGTTGCAAAACATTTATTTGTCGGAAAATAGATTAGAAGGACCTTTTCCCAATTTAATTTCCCTTTCCAACAATTTGGTAGTTCTGGATCTTAGTCATAATTGTTTAATTGGTATCATTCCAAAGTGGACTGAAAAGTTTTATAGCTTAAAATATTTTTTCTTAAGTCATAATAATTTTATAGGAGAGATCCCAATTAATTTGTGGAAGATGACGAATCAGTTAAGGATAGTTGATCTTTCGTATAATAAGCTCTCCGTACTCTCTACCAATTATTCGTATATGTATAAAAAAGAAACCTTTGAAGGTGGTTTGTATACTGTTGGAGAGTTTGAATTTGTAGTGAAGGGAAACATTTTTGGTTACAAAATGAGGCAACTCTTTGACATGGATTTTGTTGGATTGGATCTCTCCAACAACAATTTGAAAGGTCGATTTCCTTATGAATTTGGAAGTATTCAAGGTATTAACCTTTTGAACCTATCACATAATAGTTTATTCGGACCTATTCCTTTCTCTTTCTCAAACATGTCCAAAATTGAGACTTTGGATCTTTCTTGCAACAATCTAAGCGGAACAATTCCTCGTCAGCTTACAGAGCTAAACTTCTTAGAAGTTTTCAATGTGTCTTACAATAACCTTTCAGGTGAGACACCCAATAGGGTTGCTCAATTTTCCACATTTGATGAGAGTAGTTATGAAGGGAATCCTTTCCTCTGCGGATTACCACTATCGAAAAATTGCAATTCAGAAACATCCACACCCGTATCTTCAAAAGATGATGAAGTTGATGATGGGCTTGTCGACATGAATATCTTTTACATTAGTTTTTCTGTGGCTTTTACTATTATATTAGTCACAATGTTTGTAATTTTGTACACAAACCTATATTGGGGAAAAGCATGGTTCTATTTCATCGATAAGACTATAGACAATTGCTACTACTTTTTTATCGATAATTTTTCTTTTCTATCAAAATTAGGGATAAGATAATTTTTGGATGTAACATGTTATCTTTAGAGTATTTTTGATATGCATCAATTTATAATAATAAAAAATGTTGTTTATAAGTTATGTTTATGTCTATAATACCTATTTTATTTTTATTTTAGTTTCCTTACGAGAGTTGATGTTATTTCTTCAATATTATTTGACATTCAACTGAAACTCTCCCTGGATTAAAACTAACCAATGTATAAAATAGGAAAAATAGGAAAATAGGAATTTGAAACAAGATATTTAAATATGTACTAAAAAAGAATACTAATAAATAAAAAATTAATAAATGAGGATAAACCAAAAATATTATTCCATACGATATCAAACTAAAATTGAAATCAAATATTAAACTTAAGTCCCGTATATGAAACTAAAAAATTTTCTATGTGATTATTATGGTGAAGTATATATTTATTAATAGGAACCCAATTTTTCTATAAATGATTATTATAATTACATATTTATAATGAAAAATCACATTATAAAAGCCATTACATTTACCAAAAATTATTAACAACCAATTTAATGAATAATTTATATTATATTTTTTAAAAGTTAAAATAATTCAACAACTTCAATTTTAAATATGAAATTTCATAAGCATCTCTCTATTTATACTGACACTGCCGAAGTCATTTGGACGAATTTCAATAGAGATATACATATACGCACATCAAACTGTAAATGGCTTAATTATGTTTATTCACGATAATTATTTATGATCATTTAATTACTCTTATTCAGACATAGGCTTAGTTGCACGTCACATGCATATCAGCCCCATGGAAGAATATGAAAAAACCAAATTCTCTTGACAATTCATGGTTAAACATACTGATTGAATGGTACAACCATTGTATGCTTTTTCCAAGACTTCTTTCCTTCTATTAGTCTTTGTCTTTGTCGAAAATTTTGCCCCTTTTTTTTTCTTCCTGTTAGTCCATGTCTTTGAGGCAAAAGAATAATAAATACAACTTTTCAATTAAAAGAATAATAAATATTATATTTATATTTTAAAGAAAGAATTAATGTTACCGAGATGATACACCGATGGAGTTAGTATCCACAAACCCCCATGCTTGAATGCAGAGAATGGCAGACCGGAGTTGCCTAAGATCATTGATGTTCGAAAAGATCAGCACCATCCTCAACATCATCGGTTTTGATGCTTCCGCTTTGAGCCATAAGTATTCAGTAGACTCGCTTTGAACAAATCTTACCTAATCTTCTGTCACTCCCAAGTAAACCTTATGCCATCAGATCCTCGAGCAAAAATTCTTTTTCATGCACCTGCCATTTTGATAGAAGAGACATACTGTAGTTAGGCCTTTGATAGTGTTTAAACGTTATTTTCTATGCAACATTAAGGTAAAGGGAGCAAAAGTAAGTAAGTTCAAAAAGTAATTAGTTCTACTTAGTTACAAGTATAGAGCTTAGTGTAAGCCAGGGAAGATGAGATTTGCATCGAGTATTTCTACTGGATACCAGGCTCTTGATAGGTTATTTGCAGCTATTTCTAGTTTTGCATCATATGAAAGACAATGATGCCAGAAGCACTACTTCGAAAAGGTTGGAACACTATTTCAATTCATATTTCTACCATACAATCCAACAATTCATCATTTATGTAAATACTAGTGATTTACACATCTTTCTCACACTTCTGGTAAGAATAATAAATGCTGTGTTGCAAATTACTTACTTCAGACGCAACAGAACAGAATGGCCAACCAAGGGAGATTATTTTGACAATGATACGAGCAATGGATACTCCAGAACAACGAGTGAAATAAAACAAAAGGCTTGCCTATACTTACTGATTTTTTAGGGTCCATATAAACTTTCAACAGGGACTTCATTGTAGGATACTTTTTCCATATGGCAATTGCAAATCGTGGCTGTACTTTTGGAATGGCCACCAAAGCTTTCAACCTGGCAGAAATGAAAGTCACAAACAAGGCCTTTTGTGATAATACATGGCATTAGGCTATTACACAATAGTTTATTATTCTTGGACAAAGTTTGGGAAGAATAGAAATACACATTCAAACTATTTCCCTGTTGCATTTTATCCATTTGTTTCTTCTATTTCCTTATTTTCATATTTTATATTGAAGCCTATTGTGTCCATATCCAGCAACAGTTGTCCATAATCTCAGAGTACTTTGACCATTGCCCATCAGAAAGGTTAAAGTTATTAGGTATGATGACATATTTTACAGCCCTTCAAGAGGCTACTTTTGTCCAGAAACTTCCCACATTTCTTCAGATACATAATCTTTTTAGTGTAAAGTAATTAGGTTGAAACATATGACGACCATCAATGAATTTATGTCCAGGGTCAACTAATTATTTTCATCCAAGAAACTGGAATATTCAAATAGGGATATAAGCATATCAAAAATGAACGTGATGGATAAGAAATGCTTGCAGATTGTATCTTAAAAAGTTTGATCGTCATTAAGAATGCACCACTCACCATGGACTCCTTTTTATCAAATTCTTATCAACACAATCCTTAGGGATTAATCAACCATTGGCATTCACAGATGGACGAGTTAACTTCTTTCTGCATTAAAATTCAAAGAAAATAAACTGTTTCAGAAACCTCACCATCTTAACATTAAAAAATATCCAAGAGAGAAACCTAGGAAAAGAAGGGCACTTAAGCAGCATACAAAGAAAATTTTTTGGATGCCGATAGACTAATGAAAGGTGATACCTAAATTCGCAAGATGCCAGGCTGCACGTCAAACCAACGACATGTTCTGCAAGTTCTGCTTCATCTCTGCACTGCCTATAATGTACCCCAATGGAATGAGTAGTTAATTTTGCCAGCATCTGAAGCAAGAAGTTGTCGACCATTGAAAATCATGTCAAACCCTAGGAAATTTCATGATTAAACTTTTAAAAACTCGTGTGCAGTTTCAGTTAGCAATTTTACCTCTTCAAAAGGTGGACGTCTCCAACCATTCTCATCTTCTGGATTCTTGTATTGTTCTCTTTCCCTAGTCGTAATATCAACACTTCAATTCATGCTGCATAAACTTCACATGGTATTGTCTCCATGATGCTTCTTATTCGCGTTTTGAAAATGCCAAGTTTAAGGCTCACTCAGAAAGTTCATCCTTGGATATGCCAACAGTTTAAGGCTCCCTAGTAAGAAATGGAAAGAGATATCAATCAGGAAGAGTTACCTGATTCATCCCATCTTGAACAAACGCTTGTTCTGCCACATAACCTTCCTCGTAAAATATTTGAGTTAGATTAGCACTCCCTACTAAAACACACAGATATCAAAAAACAATACCCTGAATTGGGATCAAAAAACAATCAACAGAAGTTTGCGATTCACTAACAAGCATACCAACCAAATCCACAGAGCTACTAAATCTAGAACTCCAATGAATCTCCTGCACACCGTCATTACCACCACCAACTCCAGTGAATCTCCTGCGCACCATCATTACCACCACCAGAAGCTGCTCTATTCTCTTTATATTCGCAGTCGATTTCCCGCTCGTCGTTTTCAGAGTCCACACACACCAATCAATCACTGTCTTTAAACAAAACCAAACAGAAAACGGACACATCAGACAATCGTAGAATATTAACATTTTACACTCTCCAATTAAAAATGAAAGCAAAATCTTAATAGTAGAGTCGGCAGAAATTAACTAACCAAAGAACCGCTTGTCTGGAATGGAAACCCTAACATCAGGAATAGAAGCAGCATATGTGCATTTAACGATGGATAGGTCAGAAAGTGGGGTTTCTGGGACGACGGAAGGTAGCGAAGCGGGGGATGAGTCGGCCGTGGCAGTCGGAGGATGTTTTTGAGGAGTAGGATCATCGTCGATGACGAAAACAGTGGGGATCGCTGCAGGATCGGAGCGGAGTTTCTTAGAGACAGAAGGAAGAGGTGTCCGGTGATAGTCGTCAGCGTATCCTTCTTCGTCGGAGACTATGATCGGGTCAGTTGACATTGAAAGATCGGTTGCGCCGTGCGCGGGTGGGTTATGCTTTTAGTTTGAATTGATAGAATTTGAAGAGATTCGGTTAAAACGCTGTCGCGCCGGAGTAACAAATTGTTTTTTATTTCTTGAATGCAAAACGTTGTCGTAGCAAATCATTGATCCATATAATCTGATGTCTAAAACTATATTTTTGTAATTACCAAAATCAATAAATATCTTCTTGGGAAAAAGGTAAATTTTAAAAATAAAATTTTTTATTTAACTTAAATTATCAAATTATCACATATTTCTAAAATTTTTGTATTCATTCTAAACTTTTTTTTAATATTAGAAAAAAGGAGAAACGAAAATTAAACCTTTAAATACAAATAAAATCTCTAGGCCATGGTTGCTTCTTTTGCCAATCCAACTTTGTCAACATCAAAGAAGAGTAGAAAAGCAACCCAGATGGTTGGAAAATGACCACAAACTAGAACCCGAAAATGGCCCAAGGACTTGAAGACATAGTGTGATGGCCCTGGCTGCTTAGCCTAATGAGTCCAAAAAGACCTTTCAAATTTGACAGCCCTGGTCTTTGGATAGTGTCGGACCCAACATTACCCAAGCCACGTTGCGTGGCACGTGTTGACCATTGGCTACAACATCCCTGGGATTAAGTCCATACTGTGACAAAGCAGTACTCACGTATCTACTGTTCGTTGAAGGATTCGTTTACCCTTTCTTTTTTGTTTTTTTTTCAAGAGAGTAATTCCAGTTAGGCTTGGCAAATTACAAATTAGTCCGAGTACATCTAACCCAAAGTCAACGGGTCTAACTTTGTTCAACCTAGGTTTGAACTTAGGTTGTCCTGTCTGGCTCAATCAAAATTAGCAAGTCTAACCAGAAGCCCGAAATTGTTAATAAAAATGAATATAAAATAACGTCATTTTTTAATTTTTAAAATTTTAAAAATTAGGTCATACTGGATTCTACAAACAAGCTTAATTGAACTAGAGTTGTAGTCATGCGTTCTTAGCCTTGTCAAATTTTAAATTTTTGAGATATGAGTTTACGCTCAATTCTGGGTGGACTTACGCTCAATTTTGAATGGACTTAGCCTAACCTGGCTTGACTTTACTTGGCTCATTGTCATTCTAGCTTTAATTATTAGGTTTTTTTTAGTTCACTAATTCAAAGGTTTCAAGATTAATTCACTCAAGCTTTAGGTTTGGGTCTGACTCAATTACTTTATTTTTAATTTTAAATTAAAAAATAATGTTATTGTCGTTTTTCCTGAAATTTTCAAACTTCGAAATAAACTGAATTAGATTTCGAAAAGAAAAATATAAGCTTGAGCCAAAACCCAATCAAATTGAGTTGGACTCAACGTTAATTACCGAGTCTAATTTCTTCTCATATTAGGAATTTGTAAGATGGAGAATAGAAGGTAGGGATGACAATAAATTTTGTCCAACATTTTTTAATTAAAATTAGATTTATAATCTTTTATTTATATTCAACCTAAATTATTTGAAGATATGATTGAATTAGCTTTATGTTGATTTTACTCTGACTTGATGTTTTTTGTTTAGGCTCAATATGATATACAATCAAGCTTAGATTATTTGGTTCTATTTCAGCTAATATTATTTTAAATTTGATCAAACTAATTCCAAATCAAGTTTAGTCATCATTATATTGAGATGTAATTGAACTAGCTTTAAATCTAGGAATGTCAATGGGTCAGATCAGGTCGGGGGCGATGGTCGTCTAGATCTAGATCGATTTGTCAACTCTAATCAAAAGTAGAGACTTTTTAATCTTGTGAATGTTAATTTGATTGAATACATTATTAACTTATTAAATAGTTTTAATATTTTTCACCATAACAAGTCCATGTATAATAGGAACAGATCCTCTGTTTCACTTCCCTATACCAACCTTGTTTCATTCATCCTTATTCACACATTTCATTAATTTATTGTAAAATAAGTGGACAAAAACATGTAGGTGAGAGTTAGGCACAAGGGGAATGGAACAAAAGATCTTATCCTATGTAGAGCAGTCCATATATAGGAATCCTCAATTTTTTAAGCACAATGTTTGATTTGACGATGTAGGTATGTGTCTAATCTGACTTGTTGACCCTCACAACACATCAAATTTGTCTCTAGAAAAATGGCAAATTACTAAATTTGGATTAAAACTCTCGAGCAACATGGTCAATGTTTTGGATTATAGGCAACCCTCATTCTCAATTATGTTGTTTCCTATGATAAGTCAAGTTGTTGGTTGAAGTATGATTTGCCAACCACGAGTTAGCTTAAGTCAACAAGTGAAACCAAATTCTTAGATACAATCAATCATTTAATTTGTTTATTAAAACATCTTATTAATCTTTCAATTCAAGGTAATTAGTTGATTTTCTTTTCGATTAATTACTCAACAAACTTTTTTTCTCATAATATGCTATTTATTAAATTTTATAAAAATAATGATGATGACAATAACAATAATAATCTAGTCAAATTCTTACTAAATGGGAGGATTGAGGAGGTCAGGCCGGACCCTGGCAAGGACAAGAAGGGCACTTACTTAGGGCCCAACTCTTGACTTATTTCTATTTTACTTCATTTTGTTTTTTATGAGGCCCATTTTTGGCACTTGTAAAGAACTTAAAAAAGAAGAATATGGTCTTTTTTTTACTTTTTTCAAGGACTATAAAATATTAGGAATGGGCTTAAAGAAGTTTTAGTAGTATGCAACTTTACCATTAACTAATAGATAGGCGATTATAATGAGATAACTTATAATCAGTATTTTTAAAAAAGTATTGAGAAAATATATGAATGTACATAATAATTTGTTAATTTTATGTTTTGAATTATTTAGTAAGCCATCAATTAAAATTTAAATATTCTTTTGAATTTAATTGAGTGGTAACAGACTTTAACACATAACCTACTTACACCAATTAACATGTCGTTCATAAATGAGATTAATGTGTGTATTTTTAGTATTATATTCTTCATTAATATGTATTAGTTGGATAAAAATAATTTGACTAAAATTTAGCTTTTATGGATGGACATGATCAATGAAACATTGTGAATGATAAGAAGTTATTAAAGGTCAAATAATTTTAAGTTTAATAAAAATATTATGATAAATTTGATTCACATTAAAAAGAATTACAACTCAATTAAATTTTAAAAAAGTTTAATCAAAATAAATACTTTAGAATATACAAATAATAATTAGATTAAATTGATATCTAAATTTTATTTATTAATTTATTAAATAATTTTAAAATAATTACACTCCTAGTTCGTCTAAAAGAATCGTTCGAATAAATTCATATCCATCTTAGAGACATAAGAACTATTTTCTACTTGTACAAGCCCATTGGCAGTTGGAAGTCAGAATAACATCTTCCTAAACCTCTAGAAAGATTTGATGTCATGCCCCTAATCCTAAGATATGACATGAAATTGGTTGCGCTGTCCTGTCTTTCGATCGATACATAATTAAGTAGGCCAGTCACATATGTTACAAGTGTGAGAGTAATCCTAGTCCTGTCGAACCAAATATTGTATAACCTAGTCAAATAAAGGTAAGGTTAAGATGACGCCTCGATACTTATGCCCCGGCAGTGGGACCTTGGAGGTCTTGATATGAAATTATTTCAAATGAAACCTAAAATTCATTATAAAAAAGTTATAATCACATGAATATTTTAAAAACATTTGCAAGTAATTCTCTCATAATTTGAAATTGTGTATCGATTCTTGTGCAATAATTGATTTATACTACACAAACATCCCTGTCCAAAGCGTCATTTGTGAAGTTTAATAATGTTTAGTGAGTGTTGGGTACTTGGGTTAGAAGACAAACTACAAAGGGAGGGGCCATTAAACAAGTAATCCATAGTGGATGTCACGTGATTATTTCGTGCATTACACTGTTCTTGCGTCACTCTGCTTTATATGAAAATGATCGCAGCTTCCATCCTTGTCGGTTTTTCTCCTTTCATTCTTTAATGCTTTGCTTTCTGGACGATTAGTTCCATTTTAGTAATAGTACAAGTCCTAATTAGTCATTATATAGTTATACCTATGATATATTTTTAATTTTATTGTTATAAAATACTCATTTCATTACATT
>JAOQMS010043407.1:0-11845 GCA_027563885.1 Erythroxylum longipes
GTGTTTATGAGTGAGAGTGGGCCCTATGTGATGCTTAACTTCCGCATAATATGTGTGATTGTGGTTTTCAAAGAAAATAAAGAAAAAAAGTTTTTATACTGATTTTCGAATGAGTGACTGTCTTAGCACGCCACCCTCGTGGGGCACAAGCTCAGACATCACCCATCGATGTCGGGTTCGGGTCTTGCGGGAGTGGGATGCTACATGTACAATATCAGTCTATCAGAGTCATAGCTTTGTCTACAAATTATGCTATATGCACAAGGAATTAAACAAAAGTTAAACTAATCCTTAAGTCCCAGCTAACTGACCTTTGAGCCATGTTCTCTATCCAACAGTTGTACAAAATCTCTTCTAAATACTCTTAGAAGCTAGGTCGTCGCTCTCTCGAACCTGAAAATATCAACTTTGCAATTTGGTTGAGTGTTGCAAACTCAGTTGAGTAACCATCCTCGATGGTTCACTCTTACATGCAACACACAATTTTTGTCATCACATAATTCACATCATCTTAATTTTCATGTTGTAATATCAGGAAACTCTTTGTTCACGTATAACACATTTCAGAATCCATATAATTTATCATTCCATTGCAATTATGCAGATTATAATCAATGATAATCAATCACACATATCATACAATAAAAGTCCTCAGAACATTGCAATCATTCAATTTATTCATATCATTTGTATATGCAATGCTTATTAGACTCAACTTCATTTAATTATGTTATTGTGACCGAGTGCCTTTTTCACTGTCCCGTATCTGTTGTGGATATTGGCGTCTATCATACTGTCCCATATCTATTGTTGATTCCAGGCTCTATCATACAAATTGAGCCATAGGCTCTTACCATAGATGTCTGAGCTTTAAGCTCTTTTTCACTAGCGACTCTAGTGACAACTACCTTTATATTTCATGTATTCATGGAATAAATGCATATCACATTTTCAAACATCATTTTCAATCCATTACATTTTCATTTACTTTCTCCTTCACATTGTTCATCGGACTTGGTCCGGCATTCAACATAATAGTTTAGAATCATTTAGTCAATCAGATTCACATTCAAGTAGCACTTCCAATGTTCTAATCATGCATCAAAACACCTCGGACATTAAATGTCCGAAATTCAATACCTACACATCACATTAATTCAGTACACAATTTAAAAAACAATTAAGATGAGACCATCTTAGGTTACTCACAATTTCTCCTTTTAGCTTATTGCTTTGAAGTCTCAACAATATCTAGAAGCAGTCGCTTGACATGTTCCTCTATATGCAATCATATACATATATATGTCACTCGTGTGCATTTTCATAAGAATAATCATTCATAAATACATTTATGAATGTATCATGTATCATACATGTTCAATGACAACTTTTCGGGTATGTTTCCTTAATACACTTTATAAGCAATTATAATAGCTTACAAAAATTATTTAATCTCTAATACTCTTTACTCACTTTAATCCCCTCATTCAATATCAACTACATTCATTTAAGTTCTCATTTAAACCTACATACCTCATATGGTAACATCATTACTTGAATTAGGTTGAAAAACATCCAAACAAACACCCTTTGATATAGTCTTATGGGTCACGATTGTGCAAGTGCACGATCGCAACTTTCCTCCTTTCTCAGCAGAGTCACGATCATATAGGTACACGATCGTAACTTCCTTCTTTTTCAGTAAGGGTCACGATCTTCTTCCTCTTTTCTTTTGTTTGTCTGAAACTCATATACATTTTAACAACAAGTTCACTCCAATTTTCTAGATTACTTTACCATAAACACAACATCATTCCATACTCATTCACATACAAATTTGTTTTCATGAAATTATAAAACTCTAATCAATTGATTAAACCTCTTCAACTACATAATATCATTAATGAAACCTATCCTTTTCCATAACATGATATCCTTTTTATTAAACATTTCATTATCAAAATTCTATCATTGACAGTTGATGACCTCTTCATTTTTACTTCATTTTTAGTTCATAACATCAAAGAATAGTTTAAAAATTTATGATTGTTCATAAACCCCAAAACAATACCTAATTCATATTTTTCTATATCACATGTTCTGCATTTCTTTCCAGAATTTTCTTAAGCAGATTTCGAGTCAGATTTGTATGACCATCATGACCTAGACAATAAGGTATTTAGACAACACCTTCTCCTAATCAAATGTTCTACAATGTCTTAAGTGTCTAATGATATCAATTTCATGCATTTTGGTTCAATATTATGCAAGTTATAATAAAAAATCTACAGACTATTTTCATACCATGATAGAACACAATTCTCAAAATCAAGCCAAATTTCAAGACTCTTATAGACAGATTTCAAATTCGATTCCTTCATGAAAAATGTAGCCATATGTATTTAGTTTAATCTAAATGAAAATCCATCTAATTTGGATATTCACATATCAAGTTATGTCTGGAATACAGATGCATGTTTAGTAAAAACACTGCATATAACATGCTCCAACTCATTTGATTTCTAAATTCCTTCATCTTGTTAATCATATCACTGAATTTGCTTCTTCCTTTAACACCCACATATGTGTCCATACCATTCACGCATGCATCAATCCATAAACATGGAAACATACACCACTCACGTGTGCATCCAATTTACAAACATTAAATCCTCATCTTAATATCATTTACACTACCTATACAACTTTAAGCATCACTTACTTTCTTCAGAAAAATTCCAGCAGTTGAGAGTTGTTAGAAGAGATTTCGGTGGATGGACAAGAATAGAGAGAGCATATGATTTGAATTGGTTTCTTGTCAAGGTGTCACGTTGATCAATTAACTAAAAGCCAATACACAAAAATGAGCAAAGATGGTGTTTTCGGTGATGAACAACAAGGAGAGAGGTTTAGTGATGGTGATTTCGGTGAAGACACAAGAGAGTTGCAGAAATCTCCCTTTCCAAACACAAAAACTTGACTTAGGTGTCTCCAAGATACATTTCCATGTGTCACCATTGCATGTATAACATGTGTCCTCTATGTGAGGCTACCAAATGTCACTTAGCTATAGGTCCACATGTCACATATTAATTGATCCATTTGTCACTAATTTTATTTGTCTCTTATTTCTATATTTTTCTTAGTCCAAAATAATCCAAATTTTCAATAAATTTCCAAAATATCTATTAAAAAATACAAAATTAGTTCTAATACACACCAATTCAATTTTCAAGGCAATTAATCCATAATTCACACTTTAATCACATTAAAATCACTTGTACTCGGAAAATGTCAATGAATGCATATAGAATTATTTTAAAGAGTGTCAACATTATTAACGTATATGTGTATGTCATATGATGCATGAAATGCACTTCTAAATTCTCAATAAACTCTCATATATGGTATCCTAGGGTTCTAACCCTAATCATGGGATAATGGGAAGTTAGGAAGTAGATTTCGATCCCATAGGAATTATGCTTAGACACCACTTAATTCATATTAATATTTATTTTTAAAAAAAATTTGTGGCAATGAACTAGAAAAATTTTAATTAAATTAAACAACTTAACAAAACACAAATGACAACTCAAAAATGAAAAAATACAAAAACATAGAATTCAAGATTTTCAAAGCTAGAGATCACTTTTTCACTATCTTGTCATCGTTTTATTTTATTAATTGAATTGTGTCTCACTTAAGATGTCCAAATATATTAACTACCCTCTCTCAAGGTGTAATTAACTGTCCCTAGCCAAATTAAATGATTAAGCAATCTTAATCTACCAAATTTAACTAGTTATGAAGTTATCCTACGAGTGATCAATTAAATTAGTCAAGATCTCTCTTTTAGCTAATCAATTAACTTAATGAATGTAAGTCCGTAGAATGCGAACTCTCATTATACAATTCTACAAAAATAATCCAACTCAGTCTCTCAATATATTGCAAGGTATATATATATATATATATTCAACATTCATCAAAAACATCTATCATTCAAATCAACAAAATAGGAGTTTAACAAGAAGTTCAAAAGTAATCTCTATAATTAAACTAACCACTCATGATGTCCATAGGATCCCTAAAAATCAAATAATCCATCATATAAGTATTAGAAGAGAAAAACAAAAGAAAACTGATTGAATCAAACTCATCCTCTTCTTATCCAGAATCTGGAAAATCCAGCCTTGGTATGCCTCTTTTCCCAATGATGAATGAGAAACCTTGAATCTCTATCTCTCCCGAAGCTCTAAACCTGCATTTTTACTCAAGGAGGTAGGTCCCATACGAAGGTCTCTCATCCATAGGGTTATTATCCTTGAATAGTCATTAAAACCTAAAAGAATAAGTGAACCTCGCATATATCCTCGGTTTAAACATCCCACGATTGTGGGAATTAGTGTGAAACCCACAATCGTGGGTTCTTGTGTCATATTTCTTCCTCTTCTCTTCTTCTCTCTTGGTTTCTAGCTCAATCACAAATGTGGCCAGTCTCCCTATCTACACCAAAATGATCAATTCTTACCCTAAATCAACATCAAATTTAAAAGACACAATGAAGGTTAAACTAAACAAAACATACAAAATAAATCCTAAAACATAACAATAATAACATATTATGCAAGAAACACATGCTAAATACTTTAGAAAAACACACACTAATGCACAACTAGCAACTTCCCCATAGTTAAATCTTTTCTTGTCCTCAAACACAACCAATCAATTCCATCCTTTCACAAAGATCAAAGCATGCAATAACTTAAATTTTGGCTAACTCAAATATCAAGCTACTACACATATCATGAATACTTTTCAAAGCATGCAATAACTTAAATTTTGGCTAACTCAAATATCAAGCTACTACACATATCATGAATACTTTTCATTAGTGTACATAAGCAAACTCCATATATGGCACCATCACTCAAAGATAAGTATAGCTACAAAATGAATTTTCCTTATGGTTTCACTCATTTCTCTCAAGAGTTTGATGGTTAGTGTTTTGCTCAAGCTTCCTGTAGGAAATCACACTACCATAGGCTTGTTAATACTCCAATTCTCCTCTACAATGATTACAAGCATAAATAGCTCAAAAGGACTTGCTTAGGGTTGTAATGTGGTGAAGGTTCAAGTGGGTAACATGGGTAAAAGGTTTAACATAAGCATTCGTAAAGTAATAAATGGAAAGAGGGATAACGAAACATAATTTTGAGATACAAAAGTGTAAATGTACTATTACTCCGCACTTATTGATGCTACTAAAATGTTCTTCCCCTTTTTTTTCTTTTTAATAACATAGAAGTAACGATGAATGAAATAGCAACTAAATATAATATGATTCAAGAGAAGAAATATCACTCAACTCATCTCAGAAAAGAAAATTTTTTTTGCAATAATCCGAACTAATGCATTACTTAATACTCTACTAAGCTTATGAGTGGGTGGGTTAATAGGGTCTTGGTTTTTAAAATTTTAGGGTATTTTCAAGAAACCAAATGGTCAAGGCTCAACAGGGGTAGCAATGGATAATAAAATGTAGGTCATTTAAGCCAATGGTTAATACAAAAAAGGCCTTAATCATCTCTATTAAGCATATGTCCAGCAGACTGATAGGTGTGTATTAGTCTATGTTATTGACATGTGTTTTCTTGCATATTTGTTGATTATTGTTGTATTTTAGGATTCATTTTGTATATTTTTGTTTAGTTTGATTTCCATTGTTGTTCTTTTATGTTTGATGTTAATTAAGAGTAAGAATTGACTATTTATGTCTAGGAAGGAAGATGGAGAAACTTGGGGATTGAAATAGAGACCAAAGATGAGAAGAAAAGAGGAGTGCATCTGTGGCCAATTCCCACGATCGTGGGAATCATACCAATTCCCACAGTCGTGGGAATTACAATCCAAAGGATTATGCAGGACTTCATCAAATTTAGGTTTTTTAGACTATATAAGCATTATTAAGCCTCCATCTTGGGGGAGACAAAACCCTTCTATAGAAAAACCATCTTTGGAGTGAAGAACACATGTGTTGGAGCCTTAAAGAAGGATTGAAGTCAAGGATCATCGTCAAGATTAGGGAAAATAACACATCAACACCAAAATTTCCAGATTTTGGAAAAGAAGGGAAGGGATCTTTGTATTCAATTTGTCAATCTTACTTCTTCTATTCTTTGTAAAATCGTTTATTTGAATGTTGATGATGTTATAGAGACTATGTTAGGCTGATTTAGTTTTAAGGATTGCTTTTGAACTATTTTGTTAAAACACCTATTTTATTGAATTAAATGAAGTTGTCTTTCATGATTGTTGATTTTATTTGTTATCTTGTAACAAATCGAGAGAGTGAGCAAGATAAATTAGTGTAGGATTGTACAACGAGAGTTGGGGACCTATAGACTTACAATCATTACATTAATTGAATTGTTAGAAGAGAGATCTTGGCTAATCAATTTATCACCCATAGGATAGTTTAATAACTACTTAAATAGGTCAAGTCATTGGGTAGGTTGAGAGACTGTCTAATTGATTCCCTTAATTCAATTAGGAACAGTTAATTACACCTTGAGAGAGGGTAGTTAATACATTCAGAAATCTAGAGTGAGACATAATTCAATCAATAAAATAGGAAGGAGACAAAATAGGGAAAAAAGAATCTCTCGTCTTTAGATTCTTGAATTCCAATTTTTCTTCACGTTGGTATTGTCTATTATTTTGAGTTAGTCTTTTAATTTTTATATAAATTTTCGAGATTATTTTTATTAAACAATTTCATTTCTTAAACAAAGTTTTATCTAAATTAAGTGGTGTCTGGACATCAATCCCTGTGGGATTGATATCCGTTCTTTCAAGTTGCAAGTCATAACCCGTTCACTTGCAGTTTTTTAGCCAAAAACAAGTAGATAGGTTTTACCATCAACAAGTTTTTGGTGCCGTTACCAGGGATTGATTGTTTAGCATCTTGTTTAAGTTAATTATTTTGATTTAAGAGTTTTTGATACTTTTCCTTGTATAATTGCAGATGCATGAACACAAGGAGCAGACGAAGAACAAAAGAAGTGAGTGAAGACGAATTTCCCAACATCAAGAGGCACGAAAGAGAATTACAAAGGGCAAAGCATCTTAACTTTTCACAACAAGATATGGCTAAAGAAGGAGAGCAAGGAGGACCGGAGAGGACCTTGATGGATTTCATGAGGCCAAGTTTTAATCCTCAAGGAGTGGTAAGACTGGTGGTCTAAGCAAATAATTGTAAGATAAAGCCAGCACTACTCAATATTGTATAAAATAATGTGCAATTCTGTAGGTTATTGAATGAGGATCCAAATGCCCACATCGCCAATTTCTTGAAAATCTGTGACATATTTCGATTCAACAGAATGTCCGACGATGCAGTGAAGCTGAGACTATTTTCATTCACATTAAAGGATTAGGCTAAAGCGTGGTACAATTCATTAAATTCAGTCTAGATTATGACCTGGGAATAACTAGTCTAAACATTCCTCTCTAAGTATTTCCCGTTGATAAAGACAACGAGGATTATCAAGGAGATAACAAATTTCTAGCAAAATGACGGGGAGTCTCTCTGTGAAGCTTGGGAGAGATTCAAGGAACTTCAAAAAAGCTATCCCTATCATAACCTACTAAGAGAGTTCCTGCTTCAGACATTCTACAATGGAGTGAATCCAAGTATGAGAGGAAGCATAGATGTAGTAGCTGGAGGTTCATTAATGAGGAAGATGGTGGAAGTAGCTCATGATATCTTAGAGGAGTTGGAGAGTAACAGCTACATATGGTCGAGCGAGAGGAGTAGACAAGGACAGAAGGAACAAAAAGGTATGATACTCATTAACTTTGTTACTACCTTGTAGGCTTAGATCATAGCTCTTACGAATAACCTGAACAAAATGCAAGGAGCATCTACCTCAACAACTAAGGCGATACAAGTTCAGTATGAATTGTGTAAGCAGAGCAACCATGACTCAGCGGAGTGTTTTCTATTGGGAGCCAGTGGTACTAAATAGGTAAGTTACCTAGGCTTGCCATAGAAAGGTAATAACCATTACTCTAATACTTATAATCTGGGGTGGCCAAAACCATCCAAAATTTTCTTGGAGTAATAACAATGCAGGTGGCCAACAAAGACCACAAGAACCACCAGGATTTCAAAAAGATCGAATTAGAGCATTAGAAAGCAAAATTAACAAGATGATGGAAGTCTTAAGGTCCAAAATGGCAGCTCAAGAGGAGAATTAGAAAAGGATGCATGCAAGCCAATAAGAGAATCAAATGAGGATGGAAGAAAAATTCGACCAAATCCTGAAGAATCATACCTCTTCTATCCACAATCTGGAGGTTCAAGTAAGGCAACTCACTAACGCATTATCTTCTCGAAATGCAGGTAGCCTATTAAGAAATACTAAAATTAATCCGAAGGAAAGAATCATAGCCATTATTTGGACAGAACAAGAGGATAGTGAGAATGAAGAGAAAAACAGAGCTAAGAGAAAAGGACAAATTGTTATGGAAGTCTTCCCAAGTGAATTAGTAAGCGAGCCAATTAAGGAGCTTCAACTTGGACTTCCACATTAGATTTTTGCATAACAAAAGTCATCTTTAAGAGAAGCAATGAGGAATTCTAAGGAAGGAGAGTTAAGTGAGATGTCAAATATCACCAATCATCTCTAAACAAAACTCACATTAAAGGAAACGGTGAAAAAAGAGCTCAAAGAACATATATCCAAAGGAAACTCACTTATAGCACAAAAGAAAGAAGACCCAGGGGATTTCTTTATTCTATGCAGTACTTATGGAGTTCAAATAAACAAAACATTTGCAGATTTAGGAGTTGGCAACAACATGATGCCCTACTTATTCAATCAGAGGCCAGGTTTAGGAAAGCCAGAGCCCACTAAGAAATTGGTGAAGACAGCTGATAGAACGGTACACTTGCTGAAGGGAATCATTAAAAATGTGCAAATATGAATTGAAAATTTCCTTTTTTTGGTGGACTTCTACCTATTAGATATTGAAAAGAGGAGGAAACCCTGATGGTTCTTAGGCGACCATTTCTAGCTACTACCCGTTCAATTATTGATGTTGATGGGGGTGAATTAATACTGAGAGTAGGACAGGAGCAGTTAACGTTCAAGGTACTGAAGAAAAATTATCGCGCTCCTTCACCACCAACGGTCATCAATGAACCTGAGCACCAAGGTGGATGGGAAGATATTGAGGACCCTAAGAATGTAAGTAAGAAGAAACGATCGCGCAGGAGAAGACATATGAACGAAAACAACATGGACGATGGAGTTCCTACTAGGGTAACTCATCTACAGAGTTTGAGATCAATTTCCACGCTGCTATAGTACCAGTCATTTGAGTCATCATAAGCATCAAGGAGAGTCGAGCTACCGACGTTAAAGAAGTGCTGCATGGGAGGCAACCCATGGATGTTTACTTTCTTTTAATTGTCTTTGCGTCTTTATTCGTTAGATTTCTTTAATTATGCTTATGTTTGAATTGAGTTTGATCGATGTTAATATGGTTTTGTTATAATTTCAATCTGTTTTCTTTTAAAAATTCTTGTTGATGATATTAATTTGATGTGGTTATAGGTTGTGGGATAATAGAGAAGTAAAATTAAGTTTGGAAGAAGGTTTAAAATTGTGAGGATCACCTTTTTCCACGATTGTGGAGTAGTGATTCCCACGAGCGTGGGAAAGCTCTCCAGAAAGTTTCTAGAGAGTAATCCCATGATCGTGGGAATTGTGGTGATTCCAAAACGTATGGGAAAGCTGTCCAGAAAGTTTCTGGAGAATAATCCCACGATCGTGGGAATTGTGGGAACTCCATCCGGGAGGGAAACTCCCCTTTCCCTTTTTCACCCACTTTCAAACTTTCAATCCCTCTTTCTCTTCAATTTTCATCTAGATTCTTGGTATTTTCTGTAATTCTTTCATTATTCTTACAATCCTTTCATCTTTTCATGCATTAATCATTAAAAAACACAAGGATTTAGGAAAGATTTTGCTCTCTCTCTAAAAGTCAAATTTAATTTTTTTCTCCCATTTTTACAGATTTTCCTCTTATAATGGTTCATAGACCGACTAAACCGACCAATGAATTATGCTGTGAAGTTTCCGGTGAAGGCAAGCGTAACTGAGGAACGACTTACCGCTCTCCCATCCCAATTTATTCATAAGAAGAAGGTACACGTTTCTGTGATCTTAGAAATAAAGAAATAATCACTCCTAGGTATTTTAATTTTAAATTGTTAGACAACATAGGAGTGAGACAATAACTTGAGCAATTAGTTGCAAACATAGGGTGGAATAGGTTTGTTCGGTGCAATATACCTATTTATACTACTATAACTTTAGAGGTTTTCACAACAGTCCGGTATAATGGATGTGTTTTGGTTTAGGTTAGCTAGAAATGTTTTTAAACTTGATGATTCTATCATGGGTGAAATTTTTAACTTGTTGAATTCAAAAAATTGTAAATGGTCACACTGATTTTGATGTCGATTCTTATTGGAACACTATCACAAGTGAAGAACATTTTGGCTCACGCAATACACCAAATTCCTTAATCTGGAGTGCAGAGCATCTACTTTTACATAAATTTATGTGTCTGACTGTGTTTAATAAAACAGAAAGCAACAAATGCTCAGCTAAAGAACTTTTCTTTTTATGGTGCATGGATCAAAAAATTAAAATTAATACGCCTTATAGGACTTTTCGATCAATAGTGAGTGTGGTTAATAGAAAGAGTTCATTTTTTGGAATGTCTCATATTGCTTCTGCTTTGGGTGTGTTTTATAATGTTAATATGGAGAATTTGCATACAACTCCACACGATATGTTTGACATATCATATTTGAGACGTTCTGAGATTTTGGAGTTCCATTCTATGGAACTCTAAGATCCTCAGACGTGCATTGTAGTGAGGAGCAGGAGGGGCACGAGTATAGTAGCTTCCTGGTCCTCTACATCCCGAGTAATGTCGGAGCTAGAGGCAGAAGCAGTGGAGGAGGAACTGTGCGCACCAGTGGAGGTCAACCGACTTCAACAAATCCTCAACCAGATAGCCGCCAATTCTCAACAAATGACATTCCAAATGAACGAGCACAGCATGAAGAGGAGATTCCTCAACTTTTATCGAAGGAGCAATTTTGAATCTCCTTTAGTAACTGTTGGATTGAAAAATAAAACATGCTTTGATTTGAAAGAAACAGTAGATTTCAAAACTTTTTATAAATCAAAATTTCAGCGGAAGCAATATATATCTAAATCAACATGCATAGCCACACATGATATGATATAAGGAAAAACATTTGCATAATTATAAGATGGAAAATATTATCGACTCTTTTGCTACAGCTTTAACTCCTCGCTGTGTTATCCTATCCTTGGCAATGTATCCTCTCCTAGGTGATGTAATCTCTCACCTTATTATATCCTTTTCTTGATATTATATCCTTAACCAATCCGATCTACCACTTGTTCTTTTTGGACAACTTAGTTAAGAAGATGCTTTGGCGGGAAAGGAGAAGACAACTTTGGAGGAGATTTTTCATAGAAGAAAGTAGCCAAAAAATGAGACACACTCATGCAATTTTCAGCTCAACATGCAAGATAGGAGAGAGAGAGTCAAAACAATGCAAGAACCTTTCTTACACCCTCCCAATTTTGGTTAATCTCAAAGGAAAGAAGAAATTTGCATCAAATGCATCATTTCTTTTTTAATCAATCATAAAAAAGCCAATAAATGAGACTCTTCTCATTTGTCTTTAAGATGGCTATATAAAAAGACTATTAACCTAAATGTGACATAC
>JAOQMS010043408.1:0-11843 GCA_027563885.1 Erythroxylum longipes
AGCTTTTGTTACAGTAATGTGAGCTCTATTCTAAGTAAGCATAGTAAAAACTTTTCTCTCAGATTATCTAGTCTTTCTAACTTGTCTCAGTTTTTTCTCTGTCTTTTTTCCATCATCCTTCATCTTCGACTGTGACAAATATTTAAAGTCTGCGTCTCTAACTGCTTCTTTGTTCTTGATAACGGCTTTTTGATTCTTGATAACTGCTTCTAGATAACCGCTTCTTTAGTTAAGTTCTGTAACTAACTCTGACTAAATAACTATCTGACATGCTAGTGTATCGTCGTGGTATCGTCTATGTCTTCTTTGCTTTTATTTTGCCTTCACATTTGCGTCTATATCTGCGTCTGTGTCTGCGTCTTCATCTGTGTCTGTATTTGCATCTGCGTCTACGTCTGCATCTGCGTCCGCGTCCGCATCTGCGTCCGCGTCCGTGTCTACGTCCGCGTCCGCGTCTGCTTAGTCTTTGCGTCTACGCACTTAACACTCTTGTCAAAGACGTTCTTTTGTTTCTAACATTATTATTATTTGATTGTCATCAAAATTAGTCATCGTAAAGTCCTATTGACTTAACAATCCCCTATCATTCCAAAGTTCTAATGGAACATTGGGGAGCTGAACTTAGATTGGAACTTCATGAATTCTTTGTAGTCAAAAGAGAATCCTTGTGATAACTTTTTTAGCAGCAAAGTTTTCCCAAAGATAATATAAGGCCCCCCTACTAGCACATTTGTTCTATCTTCTTTGGAGTCAAATTGGAAGATAATCCACCCACGGTCATAAGGTAACACCTTACATTTTACATCCCATTTATCCATCAACCCTTCAACAGCCTTCATACCTGGAAATTTCCCTGTAAAACAACCAATAAAGTAGTATCCCCATTCTTTTTCAAGTGATAGTACATCCATATCCTCCATGATTACCTCATCCTCCACTGCTACATATTCTAGTTGTAGCCCCTGATTAAGCTCTCGGTTGTTGCTAAACAAGCTAGCAAAGGAAGGTTTTGTATGTGTTCCTGGTCTGGTAGGCCGAGTTGGTTCAGACATTTTGTCAATCACCTGTCAGGTTCTGTTCTCCCCTCTTGCGCTTGCTAAAGATGGTTTGGTTGTCTCCATGTGCCTGTCTAGAATTGTTGGCTCTGGCATTTTGTCAGTCACCTGCTAAGCACTCCCTTCCTCCCCAGAGCTAGCATTAGATTCACTGGATTCACTACCATTCTCATCCAAATCACATTATTCATCATCCGAAGATGATGTATCCGTATCTCCTCCACCCGACTTCAGAATCAAGTCCCCCTTATCAGTGTGATTACTCCCTCTGTAGTAGCCCCATTTCCACCCTTCTTGCCTTGTGCTAACACTAGATTGGCAACCACTCTGTTATCTCCATCATAAGACTGCATGTCCCTTACCCCCTAATCGGTTGAGCGTTTACCCAATCTTCCTGACATTCATCACCCCCGCTAGCCTCACTCAAAGGAGACTGCAACCCTAATACGCATTCAGCTGTAATATCCCTTTCCTTTCTTGGCATCTTATGCCATTTCCCCATATCACAAAAGCCTCGAAAGACCCTGACAAAGTTACCCCAAAATCGTCCCGACAATCTGCACAATTCAACCCTAGAAACATAACCAACAAATCGCAACTAGATAACCAAGTAAACTCACAATGAAAGGAGATGAATAATCTGGACAAATGTAAACAAATCTGTAGCGACAAACACCAGAAAATAAGGTGCCCTAAAAACCTCTCCTAAATCGATCAAAAGCAAAATACACAACCACAGTATCTTCAAATTGGACACTAGAAACACAACTCAAACCACTTAAATTAAATACATAAAAATGCAAGAAAGATGTAGGCTGATCGAGGAGTGTTCGGGATTTAGGAGGAAGTTCTCCTAAGGTGAGGGAGCTCACGGTCGAACACTGATAGCTCTTTTTTTTTATCAAAGGTAAATGTATTAGATCAAAAAATAGTATATACATGGTCCTTGGGGCATACCCTGACCCTAAGCAAACAAAATCCTCCTTGACCACAATACAATCAAGTAAAATCAAAGAAGCAATATGTGGAGGGCAAAGCTATAGCCTGCTAACATAATCATCAACCTGTAAGTACACGGTTATTAGGGTATACCCCGACCCTAATAAATCAATGTCAACCCTGTCCACAATACACTTAAAAACAATGAAGTTCAGGTACAATAGAATGGTTAGGGCATATCCCGACCATATGAAGAAGTCAGGGTCGTCCCTATCCCCAGCATAATCCCATCTAGCTAAAATCAGGTACACGGTCAATAGGGTATACCCCAACTAGCAATAGTAACCAAAATAGTCAACAATAAAGATCAAGTACAATAGAATGTTAGGGCACACCCCACCATATGCAGATGTCAAGGTCGTCCCTGTCTCTAGTACTATCCTATCTAGCTAAATCAGTACATGGTCAATGGGGCATACCTCGACCATAATGAGTAACCAAAACAGTCAAAAGATCAAAAAGTGATCATAGTAAAGGGATATAGTCTATACAAGATCTTATACATGACTGTTTTTATCTTAAAATTTACATCATAGCTCGTAAAAGAAGCAAAATCTAACTGGACTGTATTTCTAATCTTCCAAAGCATATACATGGTACAGACGACAGCCAATCTTAGAACTTTGCTTCGTAGACGCGCTCCTGTGTAATCATTCCGAATCCACTTAATGGCACTATAAGTAGACATGGTTCGGGTCATGCCTAACCACTCCCAAATTCCTCGCCAAACTTCACCTGTGAAAGAGCACTTAAAGAAGAGGTGGTCAACTATTTCCATATCGGCATTACACATGTAACAAGTTCTGTCAATTTCCAAAAATAACAAGTTATCTTTGGTTGGCAGCCTATCTCGTAGGCTTAGCCATACTATGATAGAAAATTTTGGGGGGATGTACTATTTCCAAATAAAAGACATCCATGGTTTTTTATGATGCTTAATCCGTATTAACTCATAGATTTTCTGCGAAGAAAGAGTACCACTTGTGCACAAATTTTATAGCCCCCTTCCACTTACCTTCGACCCCCCAATTTCTCCACTAGTATATCACGGATCATAGCAAGTTTCTTCATAAGGGGAGAGTCATAGTTATGAAGTTCCCAATCCCATACTGTGGAACCCTTTAAGTAGATTTGATGTACCCATCTTACCCTGAGAGAGTCAGCTTTAGAGTGGATATTCCATAACACCTTAGAAAGTAGAGCAAAATTCCATAGTTTGCAATTTTTCAAACCTAATCCTCCCTCCTTTTTGGGAATAAATATGTTATCCCATGCCACTTTAAAATGTTTTCCTCCCCACAAGACCAATCTACACGTGGAGGTTAGCCTCTTCAAGATAGTAGCTGGAATTGGGAAAGACTAGAGCCAAAATGAAAGTACACCTTGAATCATAGAATTAATCAATTCAATCCTACCTACGTAAGATAGGGACTTCCTATTCCAATTATTAATAAGGATTGAGTATTGTGCTACCGAGACCTTCATAAGTGCCAAGGGAGTCCCTAGGCATCGGACTAGAAAGTCCCCAATTGGATACTCCACCATCTGCAAAATTTCCTCTCTCATTCGCCCCTGTACTCTTGCTAGGTACACATTTGACTTGGAGGGATGAACCCTCAGCCCTGAGACATTCTCCAATTCAGCCAAAGTGTTTAATAGAATGTGAATGGAATCATAGTCACCTCATGAAAATAACATAAGATCATCCGCAAAAGCAAAGTGTGTGATACTTAGCTTTTGACACTTCGGATGATACTTGAAGAGTGAATTGGAGGTTCTTACTTTAATCAATCTTGAGAGGTATTCAAAACACAATAGAAGGAGAGTTGGAGACATGGGATCACCTTGCCTTAGCCCCCGTTTACCTCTAAACATGCCGTGAAGAATGCCATTAACCAAAACCGAGTAGGAAGCGGTGGATACACATTCCATAATCCATCGAATAAAGATCTTGGAAATCCCAACCCTTTCATCATTTCTTCTAGGAAGTCCCATTTCACCGTGTCATAGGCTTTAGTAAGATCAGCTTTAAGCATTCACTGAAGGGAAATGCGCTTCCTAGTATAGCCCCTCTCAAGCTCCTGTGCAAGAAAAATGTTATCAAGCATAGATCTCCCTGGAACAAACGTTGCTTAAGCTGAATCCACTATGTTCCCTACAATCAGAGCCATAAGGTTCTCTAAGATTTTTGTGATGACCTTGTATACTACATTCATGCAAGCAATTGGTCTAAAATTGGATACTTTCAAGTCTGCCTTCTTTTTTGGTATAAGGGTAAGGATAATATGGTTTATCTGTTTGGCATTATGCCTGTATCAAAGAACTCCTTCACTGCTCTGATTAATTCATGTCCAACTGCTGCCCAATGTGTTTTGAAGAAAGCTGAAGTATAACCGTCCGACCCTGGTGCTTTATCATTACCTATATCAAACAAATCATGTCTTATCTCCACATCCCTAATCGGTGCCATTAATAGTTCACATGCCTCTGTATAAAAAATCGAACCACATCCCACCTCGTTATAATCTATACGGCTAACAACATGAGAAGAGACAAGCAGCCCCTTGTAGTAGTTGAAAACACAATTTTCAACCTCTTTCATGGAGTGAGTCAAAGAACCATCCTCTTTGACAAGGTGAGAGATAGCATTTTGTAACCCTCTTTTACGGGCTACAGCATGAAAGTACTTTGTGCTTTTATTTGATTCAATAAGGTGAGTGCATTTGGCTTTTTGCTAAAAGAACTTTCGCTATGCATCTAACAAAAACTCAGCTTGCTTCCTCTTCACATCCACTTGTTGCTGCAACTCAATATCTTCAGGCCGAGTAAGCGAGGCCTTATAAGCACTCTGAAATGCTTCTATAGCCTTTTTCGTCTTATCAGTAATATATCCATAAGCTTCTGCTTTCAGTACCTTTAGGGGATATTTGAGTGTCTTCAATTTCATGCAGAGAATATACTGATTTGTTCCCATAATTTGCTTCTTCCAGCAGCTGTATAGGATATCCTAGAAATGGGGGTGTTGGAGCCACGTGTTGAAAATTTTGAAAGGTGTTTTGCCTTTAGGTTCCAGTGGGTTGCATTCTACCACTATAGGGCAGTGGTCTGATTCGATTCGCATATTTAGGAATTGCACAGAACAGGCCAATCCAACTGAACTCCAAGATGAGTTAATAAGCACTCTGTCCAATTTTGCCCATAATTGTTTCTTGTGCCATGTGAAAAATTCCCCTTTGAAGGGGGCATCCTCTAACGCAAGGGACATCTGGAAGTTAAGCAAGTCTTTTAACAAGTAAGCTGAGGGGGTTTGGCACCCTATATGCTCCCTAGCAGCATAAACACAATTGAAGTCCCCCAAAATACTCCATGGTAATACCAAATCCGAACCTAGCCTCATCAAATGTTACCACAATTCTCTTCTTTTAGTAACACTGTAAAGGCTATATACAAAGGAGACTATGAAAGAATGTTGAGTTATACGGCATTGTACCCTACAGTGAATATGTTGCTGACCTGTGTCAATTATAAGACAATGAAAGAAATTCGGGTTCCATACTATACACATGCGCCCTCCTACAAAGTGATCAAAATTATGACAAAAATCCCTGCCAGCAAATTTATTTCGCATCATCAGGTTCAATCCCTCAGAAGATAATTTGGATTCAAGGAAGCAAGTTATTTTACAACTGTGTTGTTTAATTAGCTTAACAACATTACTTTGTCTCGAGGCCTTGTTAAGGCCTTAGACATTCCAGCAGAAAATTTTATCTCATAGGAGGAGGTTCTTTCACCTCCTGTTGTCTTGTTTATTCCCAGAATCCCCTTACCTTTATCAGATTTTCTTGCTCTACTTTAATCCTGAACAGTGACCCCTGCAGTGACTGTTTTATTGGACTTCACCTACGAAGTCTTGCTTCCGTTTGTAGCTTGCACCCTCTGCTAGTCACCAGCCCCTATGGTTTTACCTTCAGTCCTTATCTGACTTGATTTAGTACCCTTATTGCCATTTCCTTCCTCTCTAGATGTGCAGTCACTAGTAGTTTTTTGGGTTGAAACCCTCTGTCTGTCACCAGCGTCTACATTGGGATCTTAAGCCCAAATTTGTCTTACCTGAGTAACCCTACTGCCATTCATGTTATCCTTTTTAGCTGGATCTCCATTGTTCTGAGGTTGTGGGCCTCCAAACCCTGTAGAATTATTAAAGCCCTCCTGGCTCTTTAACTGGTCATGCGCTTCTATTATTCCTTGTGAAGTTTGATTCAAATTATCCAATACATCAGAAGGTCCTTCATTATTGTCAACATTCTGGTTACCCTGCTTACCCCCTCGAATGAGGAATCCTTCTATTGTTTTTTGTTGTTTCCCACCAAAACTTTGCATTTAAAGGGATTGTGCCCAAATTTCTTGCAGGAGAAGCAATAATTTGGAAAATTTTCAAAAATAACTCTTTGGATATATCGGGTGTTACCTGGCATATTCACTTTAAACCTTATCACTGGCTGTTTAGAGACATTACTTTCAACCAATAATCTGGCAAATCCTATACATGATTTGTTACTAGTAATCTTATCAGTGCATATTGGTTTCCCCACTCTTGATCCAAGTTTTGAAAGTCCTCTGTTATTCCACAACTTAAGAGGAACATTCAGAAACTGAAGCCAAATGGGAACTATCATGAAGTTTATGTAATCAAAGGTGAAGCCAGGGGATAAACTTTTCAGAAGTAGAGTCTTCCCAAACAGTTGGTAAGGTCCCCCTGCAAGTACATTTGTTCTATCCTCTTTCGAGTCAAATTGAAAGATGATCCATCCTTTATCATGGGGAAGAATTTTGCATTTAACCGACCATCTATCAATAAGGTTTCCAATAGCCTTCATACCTGGGAACTGACCAGTGAAACAACCTACAAGGCAATATCCCCATTCCTTTTCAATAGGCACAACATCATCTTCCTCTACGGTATCTTCATCTCCTACATCCCAGAAATTCAATTTCATACCTTGCTTCAGTTCTCTATTGTTTCTAAAGAGACTTGCATAAGAGAGTTTGGTTGGAGCTTCCTGGGTGGCTGGTTTTGAAGGGGTTGGCATTTTGTTAGACACTTTATGGGCAGATTCCACCTATGTTGAAGCTATCTCCGAATTAGAGTCACTATCTCCTTCTTCCCCATCACCACTGTCATCCTCAGAAGAAGATGTTTCCTCCTCCCCCCTTTGTTTTTCAAAATCACATTTACTCCCTGCCTCATTCATCAGAGTTTGCCTCACTAAACCATCCACAGTTTTTCCCATTCCTGAGTTTATACCTTGCGTATTCCTCCTTATATGTTCCTTTGATCCTTCACCATCTTTAATCAGTTCGGTTCTGTGAGCCCCATTGTTAAGTCCAGTAGCACCCCCACACACTTAAGCACCTCCTGTACTCAATATCCCACCCTTTTTTCTCTAAGAGTCCCCGAGAGTATCCACCTTACTCACCTGCTTACCCAGAGCTAGAGGTCGGTTAGAAGGCACCCTGTGATCTTCAGGGGTAATTTTATCCCTAGATTCGAAAGATTAGCACACTGGATATCATCTTCCTCAACATCTTTGTTCGTCTCCGCGTCTGCCACCTGCAAGCCCAAAACACATTCCACCTTTATGTCCCTCCCATTATGTGGCATCTTCCTCCTCTTCCCCATACCATAAGACCCCTAAAGGATCCGAACAGAAAGCAGTTCAAAATCGGGCCTCGTAATCTGCCCTAAATCACCACCAAAATTGTTTAACCAGAAACACAAACTACATGCTAGGATTCAAAGATTTTTAATCTGTAAACCCCCAAAATACAAACTGAAAACAACACTGAATACTCGTACGAAAACCACAAATCCACCACCAATAAACCCTAAAAAATATTGCACCCAAATCACCTGTAAGGTTGCATCCAACAATCGTGACCAGTAAGTTCGAAACAACCATAATCAACCAGATACGTAAGCAAGAATCAGTAGAGAATAAAATTACACCCAAAGATTACGTGAAAAATCATAGGATGAACGAATAAGGTGTGGGACTTAGGAGGAAATTTCCTAAGGTGAGAGAAACTCACATTTATGGATGTCAATGGGCTGGGTTGGGCTCGGGCCGACCTCAAAAACGGCGGGCCACGGGTCGGTGGCCCTTGTGGGGTGGGATGGCCCGGCCCATTGATGGGCCAATCGGCTCGTGGCCCGGCGGGCCGGGCCAAAATTGACATGTCTACTCACGTTCGAACCTACTGATACTGATAGCTCTTTCTTTTTTATTTAGTAAAATGTAAATGTATTATACCAAAAATGAGTATGTACACGATCCTTAGGGGCATACCCCGACCCGCAATAATCAGCAATATCCCCAATCAAAATACAATCAAAATGATGATTCCAAATCCTACAACAGTTACAACTACTTCCCCAGTACATCTAAAGAAAATTAGCCAAGTACCCCAATACATCCAAAAAGAGGCTAGGCAAGCAAATTCCCTAATTTAATCAAAAATAGATTGTAACAAAAATACATAAGTTTCCATTCAAAAATCAAGAGACAAATAAAACACTACCAGCCGAAGCTCCTACTGGGGGTGTTCTATATGCCTTTTCTCCTCTGTGACAGCTTCAAGAAGAGCAAGAAGTAGACATTCATCAAGGCCCCACGTAAAATTGCAGCAACTAGATGTCATCTATTGCTGTGAACAATAACCCAAACGGTGAACAGTAACTCTGGCAATGAACAGTGACTCTGGCAATGAACAGTAACCCAGACGATGAAGACTGTAGACTGTGACAATAAAAACAACTTTTTTATGCATCATCCGAGACCTCCTTGGGAGAGAAGCCTTTACTAACAACTACGTTAACACCTCCTTATCACCAAGACATCTCAAAGAGATGCAAACAATAAATGGCTACACAGTTCTTCACATGGTCACAACAACAAAAGACTCCTAAAACTGGCAAGCAGTATCCTCTGCCGTAAACAGTAACCCCAGTCAAATGATTCTCCTGTATGTGTTCTGTCCTTCCCGGCTGCTTTTCAAGTACTCAGTACAAAAGAACAACAACAATAAAAAAATCAAAAGGATACAGTCTATATAAAATTTTATACATGACAAGTTTTATCCTATGGACTACATCAGAAATCTCAGACAAAGCAAAATCTAATAAAACCGCGTTCCTAGTCTTTCAGAGTGTACACATAGTGTAGACAAGGGCCAATCTAGCTGCTTTACTTCGTAATTGTGCTCCAGGGTATTCTTTACAAATCCATTTGATAGCGCTAGGTAGTGAGGACATGGTCCTCCTCATACCTAGCCAAGTCTGGATGTTTCGCCATATTGCACCTATAAAAGAGCACTAAAAAAATGGTTTCAGCTTTGGCTGAGCAGAAGCAACAGGTCCAGTCCAGCTCCCAAAACTGCAAATTGTCTTTTGTAGGTAGCTTATTCCGGAAACTCAACCAAGCAATGAATGAAAATTTGGGAGAGATGTACCGCTTCCATATAAAGTTCATCCATAGCTTTGTGGGGTGCTTAACTTGTATCAGTCCATAAATTTTCTGTGATGATAGTATACCATTAATATACATCTTCTGTAGCCCATGCACTACTCCTAGATGACCACCTAAGTTAGAAATTAGTGTATCCCGAATTTGCGCAAGTCTCTTCATAAGAGTTGAATCTCGGACATGAGGCTTCCAATCCCACACAGAACGACCCTTTAAATAGACTGCATGCACCCGTCTTACCCATAGGGAGTCTTCCTTAGCATGGATATTCCACAAAACCTTAGACAACAAGGCTGAATTCCACACCTTGAGGTTCTTCAGACCTAAGCCACCCACCTCCTTTGGTGCACAGCGGGTGTCCCAAGCCACTTGGTAATGTTTGCCACCCCATAGGAATAACTGACATATTGAGGCTAGGTGCTCGGTAATAGTCGCCGAGATAGGGAATGATTGAAGCCAAAATGATAAAACTCCTTGAATTACTGAATTAATCAATTCCATTCTGCCTGCATATGAGAGAGTTTTCCCATTCCATGCATTTATGTAGTCTTATACTGTGTCTAACAATACTAAAAATTGTGCAATCGAAATCTTTATGGGGGCTAAGGGAACTCCTAGATACCAAACAGGGAATTCTCCCTGTGTATAGTGTCACGGACTTGGTCTTTTACTAACGAGCACTTAGTTGTATCTCTCGCAACTAAGTCAGCCTTCTCCCTCGAATGCTAGAAACAAAGCTAGCACACGTTAGCAAAGATGCACGATAAAACAAGAACAACAATGAGGAAACTTGGAGAATGCTTATATTGAACAAGAAAGCTTTACAAAGCAAGAACACTCTAAGCTCTCAATCTCTCTATGCCTCTAGGCATCTTACAAATGAAGTCCCTTGGCTATTTATAGCCTTACACCTCCTCAATGGATGGCTAAGATCTATTCGATCTAATGGCTCACAATAGCCTTCTAGAATTCTCTACAACTATCTACACAATCAAGAATACTCTACAAATATCTACAAGGTTTTAGAGTCTTTCACCCATCTCTAGCCTTATCTTGAATATGGTAGAATTGTGTGGAATCTTCTAGATAACTCTAGCATAACCTCTCCATTTTTAGAGGGAATTGAGCGGTGCGTGATATTCTCCCCCACTCAATCGGGCGACGCCCTCGTTGCGTATTTCCTGTATACCTCGATCGCATCCTTGTAGTCCCATAATGTGAACTCATGCTCCCAACTCGCCTCACTATTGGGTAGTCCCTTCCATTTGACAAAGTACTCCACATAACTTGGATGGGAACCCCTTCTCGGAATGACACGATGTGCTAGAATTTCCTCCATCTCACATTCGTAAGAAGTAGTGATAGCTGTGGGTGCTCTCTTCGACTCGCCCCTACTCGGATCCTCCTTGTCGGCATGATACGACTTTAATAAGCTCACATGAAAAATCAGATGCATCTCCAAATGTGAGGGCAACATCAAACAGTAGGCTAGCTTACCAACCCTCTTAGCGCCTTACTAGCTCCTTATGCACCTTAGCAAACCATCGGCTTTGATAGGGAAGGAGCTTCACCATTACTAAGTCTCCTTCCTTAAACTCCAAGTGTCTCCTCTTAATGTCCGCCCATTTCTTCATTTGGCGGCCCTTGCCAAGTGTGCTCGTGCCATGTCGGTTTTCTCATGCCAACTCTTGGCAAACTTGAATGCGGCAGGACTCGGACCCTTGTATCCAATCGCTAAAGTGTGAGGAGTCATCGATTGTTGTCCCGTGGCAATCTCAAATGGACTAGCTCCAGTTGACTCACTCTTTTGCAAATTGTATGAGAATTGGGCAATATCAAGCAACTTTGCCCAATCATGTTGGTTGGCACTCACGTAATGCCTCAGAAATAACTCCAACAATGCATTCACCCTCTCGGTTTGCCCATCGATTTGAGGATGAAAGCTTATAGAGAAATTGAGCTCGGACCCCAATAGCTTGAATAACTCCATCCAAAACCTCCCGGTGAAGCGAGTATCTCGATCACTTACAATTATCTTCGGTATGCCTCAATACTTCACCATATGACAGAAGAATAAGCGTGCTGCATCCTCGGCTGTAAATTTTGTAGGCACAGGAATGAATACTCCATACTTGCTAAACCGATCTACCACCACCATAATATTGCTACATCCGTCGGACTTCGGTAGGCATGTGATGAAATCCATGGAGATACTCTCCCAAGGCTTCTCCGAAATAGGCAATGGTTCTAGCAAACCCGCTTGCTT
>JAOQMS010043409.1:0-11842 GCA_027563885.1 Erythroxylum longipes
GACAAGGAAACAAGTTTGCATTTTGTAAACCTTCTCCTTTCTCTTTTCACCATCACCGAAACCACATCTACCCATTTCATCTATTGGCTTTTGGATAGTCTATCAAGGTTACACTTTGTGTGAAGTTTTCTATCATTATAGGTGTTGATTGTTGCATAAAATCCCTTGTTTGTCTATCACCAAAATCAGCTTGTTGCTCTCCTAAGTTCTGAAAATTTTGCTGAAGAGAGAAGGGAGATAAAGAAGCTTAATCAAGTAAGTTTATTCAGGTTTTAATGTTTGTAACTGCATGCAGGCGTAATTGGTATACATTTTCATGCTTGTGGATTGTTTCATGCATGAATGGTGTTGTTGCAAGTGTGGGTGTTGAAGGAAGAAGTAGATTCGGAGATGTGTATAACTAGGTGAAAGTTTGCAAGGAGCTGGAGTTTGAGATATGCAGAATTTTACTGAATATGCGCCTGTCTTTAGAACATAACTTGATCTGTATATATCTAAATAGGATAAAGTTTGAATTAGAGTAAACTAGAGACATATAGCTACATTTTTTATGAAGGAATCTAATTCGAATTATGTCCTTAAGATTCTGGAAAATTGGCTTGAAGTTGAAATTTGTGTTCTATCAGAGTGTGAAAACAGTCTGTGGGTTTTTGATTTTAACTTGAATGATACTGAACAAAATTGCATGAAATTAGCTTCATTAGAATCCTAAAACATAGAGTAACAATTTTCAGAATAGTTTTTTTCATAAATCCTTCATATTCCTTGTCAAAATGACCACGAAAGATTGACCCGAAGGTCTGTTTTGGGAAGAGTTAAAAGAAGTTGGAATAAAAGGTAGTGCACAATGCTGTTTGACAGTTTTGAACATCCTTCATTCTTTTGGCTATAACTTCTTCTTCCGACCTCCAAATGACTTGATTCTTAAACCAATAGATTCCTAAAACATATTTATACCTTTAAACAAAAATTGATAGCCTTATGAATTAATTTGAAAAATATTTATTGTATGAAAGCGAGGGAATCTGTTGGAATAGTATGACCTGGAATTTTTCACTGAACATACTTCAGTATTTTGATTATAACTTGATCTGTAGATTTCTAAATGAGTTTGTTATTAATTCAGATTAAACTAGGGACTTATTTCTACAACTTTCTTGAATAAATAAAATTTTAATTCTACCTTTAAGACTTTAAAAATTGTCAAGGAATTGAGTCTTTGCTTAAGCTGTAGCACTGCCAGGGACAGAAATCATATCCTATAGTTATTGAATAAACTGTATTGATGTAGGCCGAATTAGACTAAGGTGTCTTTACCAAAGTTTTATCGTATTCTATTATATTTAAATTGGTAATAAGTTTGTAATTTTTAGATCTTGTAATTGAGAGATATGAGTTGTACAACTTGACTGCATGATCATGCTCTAGTCAAAATTCCAAATGTACACAGTCTGTGGTATTTTGAGCATAACTCATAGAATATTGAATCAAATTGAATGATATTGGTGTCATTAGAATCTTAAAACATAAAGGAATAATTGTATAGAAGAAAGTGTTACAGAAATACATCATTTTCTTAATCTTATTGATTTTGCAAAGTTGACCCGAATGAGGTGCTTCCAGCAAAAGCTGAAATAGTAATTGAATGTATGAATTCGGGAACTTTTGAAATATAATCGATGTTTACATCAGTTTAGTAAGGAAATATACCCGACAATTTATCATGAACATGCATCATACATATTCAGTATACATAAATGAATGCTTAATCACGCACAATAGTGATTTGTATATGTGTTAAATGTTATAGAGGAACGCATAGAGCGACTACTTACAGATATTGCCGGGACTTCTAGGCAATAAGCAATAAGGAAGCTTTTTTGAGTAATCTTAGATGGTCACACCTTACTTTGTTCTTCTTGTTGAATTTGATTTATGCTGATTGTGTTGGAATTCTGGACAATGATTGTCTGAGGCGGTTGATGCATGTTTACATCATTGGAAGCGCTACTTGCATGTGAATATGATTGACTACTTGATTTGCACACGAAATGTCTGAAATGACTTTGTTTTGTTTTAAAACTGTTGATTCCTAGTTGTGGGTAAATAGGCATACCTAGAAGGGTCTACCGCTGCTCCTGTGACACTTCGATGTCGACACTTCGGTCTCTCCTGTGACACTTCGGTGTCGAGACTTCAGTCTCTCCTATATAAGTCCCGTTACCCACTTCTGTAAATTGCTTAGCAGTCATCTGATTTAGTGTTCTGATATATGTTTGATTTTGACATAAACAAAATTTTATTCTGATTTTGAAGGGTTTATACCCTCTTTTGATATTCAGCTCTGTTAACTATAAAATCTATTCAGAATTACATTATGTCTATTTTATTATTAAACCAATCTGTTAATGCAGGCTTCTGCTATTACATGATTCAGTATGATGACTTATCATTTTATATATAGATTAGTTATTATTCACTAAGCTATATGCTTAGCACGGTGGAATTGCCCCGTGTAGATTCAGATAGAAGAGTTTAAAGATTGGGACAAGGACAATTGTAGTGGCCAAAGTAGCTAGTGTTTGTGTTTATGGAAAAATGTATATTTATGTTTAGTTTAAGTTGTATTTCATTGTAAAGAGACTTTGTAATTTGTGTTTTGTTACTGGTTTGTAATAACCTTAATATGGGTTGACTTTTGCATGTATGGCATGTTTTGGGATTTTACAACAATGTGTTTGATATGTTTTGATTCTACTAAAGTTCTAAATGGATCATAATATGTGTTGCTTGAGTTTCAGAAATGCGTGTAAGGGATTGTGTTTTACATGTTTAAGTTCTGTATGTATGTGTGTAGCATCCGCATATCCTATCCTTCTCGGGGGTAGGCGGGTGTTACAGGTTCCCTTCAAACAAACATATTTTCATTCAACCATCATATATGAATAGAACTTCCATAAAGCTATATTATCTAAAAATGAGCGTAGACTTAATCTACTCTTAGTTTATCTAAGCTAGAAGAACTAAGATCTAGTTAAAATTTCATAAAAAATAAGAAAATAAATCTCTTGTTCCTCTTCTTTCTCTCTTCATTTTCAGCACATAAAAACCTAGTTTTTCTGCTTTCTTCTTCTATCAAAACAAGAAAATAGATAAAGGGTTATCTAAAACTCAACTGAATCTTCTTCTTCCACTTCTTATCTCCTTTATCCTTCTTTCCTTCTTCTTCTTTTCTGGTTTGGTTTTTGCTTATGTTCTTCCACTTCTTCCTACATTTTTGTTCTCTCTTTCTTTCTTATTTTGCACGACTCTCTCTTTTTCCCTAACCTCTCAAACACGTCTCTCCCTTTTCTCTTATTGTTACATGACTTTTTTCCTCTTTCTCTAGTTTCTTCTAGGTTCTTCTTTTCTTTCTTTCTTAACCTCACGACCACGTCTCTTTATTTCTTCACTCACATACCCTTCATTTGTTCTTCTCTTATTAATCTAAAACAAACTCTAATATTCCAAACTTACCCTTCAATATTTACTCTAATACCTTCTAACTCCTTAATCTAATGCTAACACTTTCATTTAATCCATGCAACCATATGTAAATTAAAAATATTCATAAATAAACTCCATAAATTTCTAATTCAAGAATTCTAATTTTTACTCATGCATAAATGCCAACAATTTCTCATTTAATAATTCTAACTTCTAAGAAAAGTTCAGGGTCCAACATGACCCGTTGACAAGCCTCACTAACAGGGCAAAGGATTGAAACGGTGAGTTTTACATATAGTGGGGGGACTTATTTTCAAATGCCAAATCAATAAAAAGGGTCCCATTAATATTCCAAAATAAAAATGTCAAATCGTTTATGACATGGCATTTAGCTGACGCCATCAGATTTTCTATCCTTATAAGGTCTGTTTTGAGTGTTTTGTAAACGTCGAGGTTCAACTTGAACATCCTGAAATGTTAGGGATCAACTTAGATTTTGGTGTAAAAGTTAGGGTTTAAGATACACTTTTCACCATCATTTTATTCAATTTTTGATGTAATTATTAATTATTATATGACAAAATTATAATATTTTAAATACTTTGTATTGTTCGTAATTTTATATTTGTATGATGATTAAATGATCTTTTTATATTAATTTTAGTTATTATTTATATGTGTAATATGTGAAAATTTATGTTAATAAAAATAAATAAAATTTTATTATTATCATTTTTGGAGACATGATTAATGTAAAATTATAAATTATATTGTACAATATATTTAATGACTATTATGCAATTTTAAAATTATTTTGGAACTATTTTATAAAATTTAAAATTTACCGAAACACAGTATCTAGTATTAATTAATGCTAGTACAGTATTTGTTGGACCCCGTTTTCGGAGCCCAACATCGAACTTGGGATCATAAAGCTTGAGCGTGGAGGAGGGCTTATAATTTGGAAATTTGAAAGAAAACTCCTTCGGAAGCAAAGGCGGGCTTCGCCGCAGTGAACATATTGGAAAATTCCCTGGACCCTTCGGGAATTTTTACGTCGCGATAAATATATTGAACTTCGCCGCAGCAAGCCCGACATTTTATTTTTGCCGCGAAGACCATTTGGTCTCACCACAGCGAACATATGAGAGTAAACCTCACTGACATTTCGTGTGAATTACGCCGCGACGAACTCTTGGCTTCGCCGCAATGAAATCCCCTAAAACAGAACCCTCAACCCAAAAAGTCCTATCTTACTGCATGTCAAATTAAAATCCTTCAACCACAACAAGTTCTTAAACACTTAATCTCCTTTCCATAATTGAATACTTTACGAAAACAAGAAAAATCGTAGACAAATCCAAACACATTTTTGATTTATAACAAAAGACATAAGTTTTCCAAAGCTTTACTAGCATTTCAAGCCATAATACATCAGTTGAGTTCGAGAACTAAAAATACAAAATACATTTGAACTAACAGAACTTGAAATGCGGCTAAAGCCTTGAATTCCCAAAAATCTAACTTAAAAATACAAAAGTATGCAAATTCGGAGTGATGCCTTAAATCTTGACTTACTCGGTCCCTTGCTCATCACCTGAATAGGGGAGGACAATGGGGGTGAGCTTAAAGCTCGTGGGTAATAATTTTATAACCAGTAATAAGCAAAACCGCTGAAATAGTTTACATTGAATCATAAACACATATTTCTCAATTCTCAAATCATCAAGCACTTTATAAGCAATTCAAATCATGTATTCAATAAACTTGTCAACACATAAGCACATCAAAATAGTTTGGGTGGATCCAAAACAAAACGTACTACACATTTCCCATGAGAGTCCTGTGTAGCTGTGAACAGAACGTACTATCGCAATTTCACTTAATGGTCTTGTGTAGCTGTGAACTTATGGGAGCCCATGAAGGAGCTCCATGCCACTAGCGGGTAGGTGGGAGAAGCCTTTTGTCAAAGTACACTTGACTTAACTTAGGGGACCACCACAAACTCACATAATCATGCATTTCACAACTTGTAAACATATGGCCTCAACTGCATTTTTTCGAAACTTGATTTCATAACCATAATATCGTTTCAAAAATAAATATCCTTTCAAAAGATCATTTTCATCATTCATTTCATAAACCAATGACACAATTCATATATAAACATGTGGCACATTATCAAAGCATTCAAATAGCCTTAACAGCACATTTATAACACATTTTAAAACATTTTAAAACTTTCTTGGTTTTGAAGAAACATTAGGGGCTTATTACTTAATTATAAAAGTGTAACCCACCTTGAAATTCTTACTTAAACTTTGCTCAAAGATGCCTCTACTTTTGATCCTCTTGCATTCCTTGATTCCCTTCTTGGTTTCCTTTAACAATAACAAAATCCCAATTCAATAGGAATTCTAATTGAGAATCTTATATTGCATATTTTACTAAGATAAATTCTGAATACTCAAACTCTTCCGAATGTCCCAAACCATTTTGATATGCTTATTTGTTGACAAGTTTATTGAATGCATGATTTGAATTTCTTATAAAGTGCTTGATGATTTGAGAATTGAGAAATATGTGTTTATGATTCAATGTAAACTATAAAAGTTATACCCCAAACATTTTCATGTTGTTCCTATACTAAAATAGCATTCTACGCTCAACTTCCACCCAAATGTTAAAATCCTTAGAGACTGAATTAGACCTCAATTTCATCATATAAGTTGTATGTCTATGTCTCTAGTTTACAACAAATCAAAAATCAGTCCATTTGGATAACTACAACAAAAGTTATGCCCAAAATACCAAATCATGTTCTGTGTTTGAAAGTTCGTCGTGGCAAAAACCAAGTTCGCCTCGGCGAAATTGTCTGAGTTCACCATGGCAAAACCAAGTTCGCCGCGGCGAAATTATCCAGAAACCAACTCTTAGAACATGTTTCGTGTCGCCGCGGCGAAACCCAGAAGTTCATCGCGGCAAAAATGTCCAGAAACCCATTCCGAAAACGTGTTTTGGGACATTTTCCATCTTCTTACTTCCCACCTTTCACATATAATCCATCTTATCACTAACCCATCTCTTCTACTTCATTTTCAACACAATTCCAATCCAATAACATTCACAAAAATTCATAATCTAGTTTTTGATCATTAACCAAACACAACATTTACATAATCATTCATCAACAACTTCTTACACATATTCACTTTTTTTTTCACTTCTAAACAACCCTAAAAATTCTTCATATAACAATCAAGAAGGGTTAATGCTCATACTTACTTATTTTGCCTCAATGTCTTCAAATTCTTCAAGAATCTCCAAAACCCTAGCTTGTTCTTCGTTTTCTCCTTTCTCTTCTTTCTCTCTTTCACTCACAATTTTGCTTCTCTTAAATGCATGACAAGTCTTATTTCTCCCTTTTATACTCTTAATGATTGCACAATGTCCATTTTGCCCCTCCTTTAATGCTTTAAAGTTTTTAAGCTTAAGTGATCTTCCAAAAATACCCTTATGCATTCTTAATTCTTCAATTTAACTTACACCATACTATACTCCAACTTAATCTTAATTCTCCCATTTAATACTTCAAATTCCATCCATCCATGCTGTAAATCCTCCCAAACTTGACATAATAATTAAACTCCAAATAAAATGATTTATCTAACTAGACTACAAAATTAAATCAATTCAGCTTCATAAAATTACTGAAATAATTTGGGGCCCAACATTTCTCCCCCTCTTAAAAGAATTTCGTCCTCGAATTATTACCTGAGTCATCGAAGAGGTGTGGATACTTCTCCTTCATGGCTTCCAGTGGCTCCCATGTGGCCTCTTCTACCAAATGGTTTCTCCACAGGACTTTTACTAGTTGAACCGTCTTGTTCCTGAGAAACTTTTCTTTGGTGTCCAAAATCTCCACTGGAATCTCCTCATAAGTCAAATCATCCCTCAACTGAACCTCAGTGGTTTGAATGATGTGGGATGGATCCGACCTGTACCTCCTCAACATGGAAACATGAAAAACATCATGTATCTGAGACAATTCCTGTGGCAACGCCAACCTATAGGCTAGCGGTCCAATCCTCTCAAGAATTTCATAGGGACCCACATATCTCGGGCTCAACTTGCCTTTCTTGCCAAATCTCATGACTCCTTTCCAAAGAGATGTCTTAAGGAAAACTTTCTCACCAACTTCATACTCCATCTCCTTCGGTGTGCATCAGCATAGCTCTTCATTCTATCTTGAGCTGCCTTAAGTCGTTGCTTAACTAAGTTGACCTTGTCCACTATCATCTGAAGTAACTATGGCCCTATCAGTTTCCTTTTTCCTTCCTTATCCCAGCATATCAGATTTCTACATCTTCTTCTATACAGTGCTTCATACGGAGCCATCTGAATGCTTGAATGGTATGAATTATTGTAGGCAAATTCGACCAATGGTAAATGGTCATCCCGAGCTCCTTTGAAGTCCATCACACATGCCCTGAGCATTCCCTCAAGGGTCCGAATGTTCCTCTCAGATTGACCATCTATCTGGGGGTGAAAAGCAGTGCTAAAATTCAACTTGGTTCTTAAAGCTTCTTGCAAGCTTCTCCAAAATCTCGAAGTAAACCGAGGATCTCTGTCAGAAACTATAGAATCTAGAATACCATGCAGTCTCACTATCTCATCAATATACTTATTTGCTAGTACATGCAGGGAATCAGTCTTTTTGATTGCCAGAAAATGAGCTGACTTCTTCAAACGATCAACAATAACCCATATGGCATCATGCTTCCTACTGGTTTTGGGCAAACCCATCAGAAAATCCATGGTTACTATTTGACACTTCCATTCAGGAATGGATAATGGTCTTAACCTTCCTGAGGGTGCCTGGTGTTCAGCCTTGACTTGTTGACACACTAGACACTTACTTGTATATTCTGCTACGTCCCTTTTTGTACCTTTCCACCAGAAATGCTCTTTCAGATCTCTGTACATCCTGGTGCTATCTAGGTGCATAGCATAAGGCGCATTGTGTGCCTCATCCAGTATTTCATCCTTCACCTCCTTGACATCTGGGATACAAAGCCTATTTCCTATAACCATGAATCCACCATCCCTCACTACCACTTTAGACTTCTTACCATTTTTAATTTCTTCTCGGAGCTTACGCAAATCTATATATTCTGCCTGTAACTCCTTTACTTTCTCCCTGAGTATCGGTCTTACTCTGAAAGTAACAACTATACACTCGGGTTCCTCCTGTTTCAAGCTTATCCTAAGCTTAGCCATTTCTCCTAATAAAGGTAGATACACTGTCTAAACATGGGCTATTGATGATTTCCTACTCAAGGCATTAGCCACTACATTTGCCTTTCTTGGATGGTACTCAATCAATAAATCATAATCTTTAAGCAACTCAATCCACCTTCTTTGTCTCTAATTCAGCTTTTTCTGGCTCAGTAAGTACTTGAGACTTTTATGGTCAGTAAAGATCCTAGTCTGAACCCCATACAGATAATGTCTCCAAATCTTCAAGGCAAAAATCACTGCTGTCAATTCAAAATCATGGGTCAGATAATTCAACTCATATAGCTTCAGTTGCCGCGAAGCATAAGCTATCTCCCTGTCTCCCTGCATCAACACACAACCTAAACCCTTTCTTGAAGCATCACTGTACACTGTATAACCCTCATCTCCAGTAGGCAAAATCAAAACTGGAGCACTTGTTAATCTATGCTTAAGCTCCTCAAAGCTTTTTCGACATTCCTCACTCCAGATAAATTTCTGATTCTTCCTTGAAAGCTTGGTCATCGGTGCAGCTATCATAGAAAATCCTTCAACGAATCTTTTATAATATCCTGCTAGACCTAGAAAACAACTCACTTCTGTCACTGTCTTTGGTGCATGCCAATTCACCACAGCTTCAACCTTCCTCGGATCAACATGTACCCCATCCTTTGAAATTACATGTCCAAGGAATACTACCTCATAAAGCCAAAACTCACACTTGCTGAACTTAGCATAAAGCTCCTTCTCCCTCAGTGTTTGCAATACTATTCTGAGATGTTCCTCATATTCCCCTTCACTCTTGGAATAAACCAGAATGTCATCGGTAAACACTATGACAAACTAATCCAAATACTCCTTGAAGACCCTATTCATCAGATCCATAAATGTAGCTGGAACATTGGTCAAACCAAAAGGCATAACCAGGAACTCAGAATACCCGTAACGAGTCTTAAGGGTTGTCTTACTCACATCAGACTCCTTAATTCATCAGGATTATTGGTCAAACCAAAAGGCATAACCAAGAACTCGTAATGCCCGTAACGACTCCTAAAGTCTGTCTTACTCACATTAGACTCCTTGATTCTGAGCTGATGATATCCCGACTTGAGATCAATCTTGGAAAAGACCCTTGCTCTCTGTAGCTAGTCAAACAGAGCATCAATCTGAGGTAGAGGATACTTATTCTTAATATTCACCCTATTGAGTCTTCGGTAATCGATGCATATCCGCCATGTTCCATCTTTTTTCTTAACAAACAGAACCGGTGCTCCACATGGTGACGAACTCGGCCTTATGTACCCCTTCTCTAACAGTTCCTCCAACTGTTCCTTAAGCTCTTTCAATTCAGCTGAAGTCATTCTATATGGTGGTATAGAAATGGGTGCGATTCTAGGAATCAAGTCGATGGCAAACTCGATTTTCCTTACCACTGGCAAACCAGGTAAGTCCTTTGGGAACACATTAGAAAATTCCCTTATAATTGGAAAATCCTCTAACCTCCTTTCATTCACATCAGCATCCACAACATGTGCCAAGAAGGCTTCACACCCCTTTTTCATCATTCTGTTAGCTAGCAAAGCAGAAATAATTCTTAACGATGGTACTCTCCTATACCCCCTGAAAATCACCTTCTCTCCATTTCCCATATCAAATTCTACCACCTTGAGGCTACAATCCAACTTCGCATGATACTTCTCCATGGTATCCATTCCCAATATCACATCTAGACCCTTTAACTCCAACGGTAGCAAATCCACTACTAGTTGAGCACCCTCAATTAAAAGCTTACAATCCCTATACACTTGACTTATTATTACCTTCCTCCTTAAGGGAGTACTCACAATCAAGGGACTATCCATTGGCATTAAATCAACATCATGAAAAATCATGCTTGCAGAAACAAATGAATGTGTGGAGATAGAATCAATCAATAAATATACTGCATAATTGAATAACTGAGTCATACCCGTGATAACTTCAGGAGTGGCTATAGCTTCCTCTCTGGTCATGGCAAACACCCTTGCCTGAGCCTGAACCTGACCCCTTGCCCTTCGTGGAGGAATAGCCTTCCTTGCAGCTCCAGAATTGCCCACTTCAGTGACTGGTTTGTTTCCCATTGTTTCAGCTCTCCTTGGGGCTTGTAACCGTTACCTGTCATTTCCTATTACTTGGGGATAGTCCCTGATCATGTGTCCCTTCTCTCCACATCGAAAGCATGCCTCCAATAACTTAAAGCACTCTCCCCTATGCAGCTTCCCACAATGCTCACATTGAGGGTTCATGTTCATGCTCCTCTCCACCCTGCTATTTCCTCCTTTTGTTGAGGCTTGCACTGACACTGTCTTTGGTTACTTATTTTTAGCAGAGGCACTACTCCATACCTCACTCTGTGTGCGGGAGCTCTTCACACCCCTCTCAGGTATTGGAGCACTCACTCCCTTTCTGGAAAATTACTCCCGGTTCTTCCGCTTCCTGCTCACTTCATTCCATATGTTCTCCAGTTTTTCATCCTGGAGTGCATCATCTACCAACTGCTAGTAGTCACAGAAATTGTGGATCAAGACTTTCTCCTTGATTCCTAAATGGAGCCCTCCCTCAAACTTGTGGCACTTATCTTCCTCATTCGCCACAATGTTAGCTGCATATATAGAAAGCTGTGTGAACTTCAGCTCATACTCACTCACACTCATGTCCTGCTGTGTAAGATTGAGAAATTCCCTGTCATTCTCTTGAATATAGACCCTCGAGAAGTATTTCCTCCTGAAAGCTTCCAAAAATTCTCTCCATGACAACACCGGAGGCAGATCCTGACTGTGGGGCACTGATTCCCACCAATGAAGTGTGTCCCCCTGTAGCAAGCTCACTGCATAATACAGCTTCTCTTCATCCGAGCACTTCATTTGAATCAGAACCCTCTCGGTGCTCATTTGAATCAGAGCACTGCATTATTTAGTCTCTTGCTCATTACCTGAATAGGGGAGGAGAATGGGGATGAGCTTAAAGCTCGTGGGTAACAATTTTATAACCAGTAATAAGCAAAACCGTTGAAATAGTTTACATTGAATCATAAACACAT
>JAOQMS010043410.1:0-11840 GCA_027563885.1 Erythroxylum longipes
ATACGCTTCCGTGTATATTTATGCATGTGTTTTACGTGATTTGCATGCATGAAGTTTCTGTTTATTATGGCATGGATTTACAATATGCACAGTGGAGACAATGTGATCAAATGGTTACCTCATGGATCTTGAACTCCATTTCCAGAGAATTGATTGGATATTTTCTTTATACAGAGTCAGCAAGTGAACTTTGGAATAGATTGAAAGAGAGTTTTGGAGAAAGTGATGCTCCTTTAATCTATCAATTGAAAAGAAAGATTCAAGTAGTACGGCAAGAAAATACTCCAGTTTCTCTGCATTATGCAAAGCTCAATGGATTATGGTCAGAACTGGAATCTATTGAGTCTGGAGCTATTTTTACTTGTGGCAAATGTACATGTGGGATGGTGAGCCAAACTGCAAAGTAGATGAATAAAGATAAGCTTTTGCAATTTCTCATGGGGCTCAATGACAGTTGTGAACAAGCAAGAGATACATATCTTAATGCTTGATCCTTTACATAGCATAAAAAAGCATTCTCCACAATTCTCATATCAGAATCACAAAGGCAAGCACAAAATTTGAATCAAGAACCAACAGATATAACCGCACTTGCAGTTAGACAAGGAGGCACCACTCAAGGAAGGGATCTAGAAAGGAAAAGACAAAGAAAGGTAAATGTGACCATTGTGTCATGAAGGACATACGAAGGAGGGTTGCTTCAGAATTATTGGATATCTAGAATGGTGGGATAACCAAGAAACAATTATGGTACTCAAAACAAAGGCAAATAGAGTCGATTTACAGTACAAGTTCAGTCTCAAACTGAAACACCACTGGATGACAGAACTGAAGAAGATGGAAGAAGTTACTCAGAGATCAATTTCATGCTGCAAGAAATGATGAAGATGATGAAAGGAAAAAGCACCAAGCAAGAAGATAGCTACACTGCATGTTTAACAAGCTTTGTAGGTATAACTAACTTGCAAAGTTATTGTGGTGCAAAAAAATTCAATGATTATATCTGGATAGTGGATACAAGAGAAACCGATTATATGAGTCCTAGTCCAAGTAATTTCATGTGTTTGATGGATGTAAATCATCAAATTCATGTGAAGTTTCCAAATGGTTCGAGTTGTATAGTTAAAAAGAAAGGGGATATAATCCTGAATCAGTCTATGAAGCTAAACAATGTCTTGCTAGTTCCCCAGTTTCACTTCAACCTTTTTTCAGTGAGTAAATTATTACTTGATCAAAAACTTATTGTGATATTCTTGCCCCATACCTGTATTTTTTAGGACCTGATTACTAAGAAAATAGTTGCAGTTGCTGAAGTACAAAGAGGTCTGTGCATACTTCATCAAGGAAGCTTTGCTGCTAACAAGATTTTAGAGGTTTCTAGTCTTGTTACTAATAATGCATTGACAAGAAGTGTAGTGTGTTCTCTTTTGCCAATTAGATACTCGAATAAAGTCAGTAGTAGTGTGTTATGGCACTACAGACTGGGACACTTGTCTGATAATGCACTTCTTCATACTCAATTAGAAAAGGATGATGAGTTATGTAGTCATCGATGTCAAGTATGTCCTTTGGTAAAACAAACAAGATTTCCGTTTCCTGTTAGTATTCATAAAACAGAAAAATGCTTTGAGTTGTTACATATTGATTTATGGGGTCCCTATCATTTAACTTCCATCACAGGGGCTCATTATTTTCTCACCATAGTTGATGACTACGGTAGAACAACATAAACTTATATGCTGAATCAAAAACATCACACTTAGCATTATAAAGAATTTCTTGCAGGTTATTGAGACTCAATTTCAAGCCATTATTAGAGTGATTCGAATAGACAATGGCACTGAGTTTGTCAACACCGCATGTGCACAATACTTCTCAGAGAAAGGTATTATTCATCAACGAACTTATCCTTATACTCCCCAGCAGAATGGTGTCATAGAGAGGAAGCACAGGCACATCCTCAACACAGCCAGAGCTCTCCAAATACATGCACATCTGCTAAAAAAATTCTGGTCAGAATGTGTCCTTACAGCCACTTATCTAATTAATATGATGCCCATGCAACAGTTGGATTGGCAAACACCTTCCAACGGTTGTTTGTCATGCTCCTGAATATAATCACCTATAAGTATTTGGATGCCTATGTTATGCTGACAAGGACCAAAAAAAGATAAATTTGAAGCCAGATCGAGGAGAGCAGTCTTTGTTGGGTATCCTGGGAATCAGAAAGGATACAAACTCTACAATATTGAAGATGAAAAGTTATTTATCCGTAAAGATGTGCTCTTTTATGAATACCAGTTTCCATATGACAAACTTACCTTTAACGATGACCACATAGTTTACCCATTGCCAACTTATGAGCTTACATCAGACATACCTCCACCCCAAAATCATGACCCAATCTCATTACCTTCACCTCAATTTCATGTCAATGATAATCAATCCACACCACCACCATCTCCAACACTCAGGAAAAGTACTAGATAGCCAGTCAAGCCTACATGGCTTCAAGACTATGTTATAGCATATAACACCGTATATACCCCATCTTATGAAGCCTACGTTACTCACCTATCACAAATTCCTGAACCAACTTCTTGTCACCAAGCTATTACAAGCCCTAACTGGATTACTGCAATGGACAAAGAACTGTAGGCTTTGGAAGATAATCACACATGGGAGGTCACCAATCTTCCCAAAGGCAAGAAAGTTATTGGTTCTAAATGGGTTTTTAAGGTGAAGTACAAACAGGATGGATCAGTAGACCATTATAAAGTCAGGTTAGTGGCTAAGGGATACAATCAAATTGAAGGCTTGGATTTCAAAGTCAAGTTTTCACTTGCAGCAAAAATATTGACAGTAAGAGTTTTTCTTGCTGTTGCAATAACAAGAAAATGGTCAATCATGCAATTGGATATTAATAATGCTTTCCTCCATGGATTCTTGGATGAGGAGGTTTACATGAAGCCACCACAAGGATATAAAGGTGCTACACCAGGGCAAATATGTTAGCTCAAGAGGTCATTGTATGGCCTCAAACAGGCTTCCAGACAATGGAACTTGGAATTTACTGGTTTTCTTGATACATTGGGTTTTATTTAATCAACACATGATCATTGCTTGTTCACTAAACACAGCACAGATCAGTTCATGGTTTTGCTAGTTTATGTTGATGATGTCATTCTTATGGCTAAGATAGTAGGGAAGCTTCAATGGCTTTCTTACATTCTCTTTGGCTTCCAGATACATTTAAACCTTCCTATACCATTATTTTAAAACGATGCGGATGTAAAGCATAATGGCATTTTTGTAAAACTAGATAGAAGTTTGTTAGAAACTGAATATAAAATGTTTTCTTTTACTATAATGATAGGTGATTGAATGAGAATTCTTCTCTCTTTCTGGAAGAAAACTTTTACCCCAGAAATGGTATATCAAAAGGCGGGTCATTTATAAGATGGTCATTCTTGAAAATACTATGCAAATAAATCTTAATTGTTTTGCTCCAATCTAGATATTTAGGACCTATCAAGTTATATTCAGTGACTTTTGGCATCACTAGAATAACATTCGTAACCATAACTAATTTGTGTTTATCAACCATAGAAAATGAAGTAAACACTATTTGTAGTTTCCAAGATCTACAAACGAGCTTGTCTATGCTTTTAGCCCCGCTACTCATGTCCAAGTTCTGTGTGTGGAAAGAGTTTGGTCACAATATCTTTATCACTATCTTGTTATCTCAGCTTTTTCGCTACAAGTGTTCTGACTATTGCTTTTAATTTGTTAATTCTTACATGTCTCTTTCTTCTGCCTATTTATTAGATTTAATTTGTATGTGATTCTCCTGTCGTGTGCATCTAATTGACCAATTGGGTATCTGCTTGATCAACTAGTTGGGCTTTCTTCTTTTCTTCTTCTTCTTCTTCTTCTTATTATTATTACTACTACTACTACTGCTGCTGCTACTACTACTAGTATTATTATTATTATTTTTATTGTTATTATTATTATTTTGTCTTATAAACTTAAATCACATACTTAAAGTTTTTTTATTTTTTAATTCTTCATGTTACATTTGTCTGTGGCTCTATTAAAAATAGTCTCTCTATTTTGTAAGGATAAGGTCAAGTACTTTTAAACTTTCCCTGATAGTGCGAAATTCAACTTAATGTGATGATAATAATAGAAATAAAATATGTCAGTTTCGACTTTCGTGCTTTTACACGCTAATAAAAGACAATCATTGATGTTCATCAGCGCTCCTTCTCTCTTTGTCGGGGCTTTAAATTAAACAAATCTTTCTTTAACAATCGATAAGCCTTAATCCCTTGTGAACTTTTTTCTCTTTTGGAAAATTACATTTAAGTATGAATTTAAGATTAAAATTTTTCCTTTAGTATAAAGTTGAATATATATTTAAATGTTCACAAATAATATTAATTTGAATTTCGTAAAAATGTTAATGAAAAGGTTTTAATCATTAATAGATAATCAATACTGCAACAAAATTATACTAATAGCATAATATAATAAAACAAATATAATAACTCAATTAAATCATTTCTAATTTCATTTTTTTCATTTAAGTTATTTGATTTTATTTTACAATTACAAATACAAATCAACTTCTCAGTAGTTGAATTTTTATTTTGAATTATTATGTTATAGGCTAATTGTCAAAAATATAAATCATCCCTTAATATTTCAACAAAAACAAATTTTAAGTTAATTTTTATCATTATTTTTATATTATTTTACATCTTAAAGTTTACAAAATATATTTACATCCTAAAATCTAATTTCGTAAGATTTTGTTAGACAATAACTTGTTATTGAGTCGTTAACTCATCCAATTTGACATACTTGTTAGGTAGTGTGGATTTACTAAATATTGACACGTTATTCTTTAATTTAATTTTTTAATTGATATTAATCAACTAAAATCAATTAATCTCAAATCACAAAATCGACAAATTTATGTCCACATTTTGAATAGACAAATGCAAGAGGAGATTCAAGTGTCTGCCATGTTCTTTAATGAATTGTGGTCGATAAGTAGTATCGATGAGAGAGGTGAAGTTGGTGTTAGTTTATACTCTACTGCCAATTGGTTAGTTTTAATTTAGTATTATAATTATTTTAACGCTTTCTCTATCTTATACATATTCAAAAGTATATAATAAAGTTAATGGAGTAAATATAAATTGCAAATGAAATTATCATAAGATTATAATTATGAGATTTATGTTGCATTAATGTATTATCTCTAAATTATTTTTTTTAGCGTATTATTAAGACTGAACATTAATAGAACGGAAAAAGATTAACATATGTTATGTTTCTTCCTTATAAAAGAAGTAATCGATCTTATAGATTAAAGTATGGAGATTTTTAAACAAGCATGTGTGTACTTGCTAGAGAAAAAGTTTACTGAACTGACCTTATATGAGAATTTTATTTGGAACATTATTTGTATATCTATGAAAATTTTCATTGTGATGATCGTATAAATGATTCTTTAACTTGAGATCACCAAAGTTATCTCATATATGAATTGCTATATTTTGATACTATTTATGACCTATTACAATCAAGAGTAGCAGAATTAGTAGTCAGTAGATATGACATGAACTATATGAAGGTAATTGAGTGGTCAACATATGATTTATTGCCTTAAATTAATTAGAGAGAATGTTCTGTTGATCTCGATTTATATTAATTCAAAAAATCCTTGGTCAAGGTGAAATGAAGCATTGAAAATAGTTTTTAAATGATAATAATTAAATCAATTACTAATATGGTTTGACTCAAATAGAGTTTACATTATTTTCATATTCTATGTCTAATTAGAATATTGTTTAATCAAAATATTGAATTATATAAAAAAATTGTGTAAAAAGATTAGTCAAAACCATTTTGACATGCTTAAATATTTGGATGATCATGATGTATTGCTAAATATTAATCTTAATATATGGATATATATAGTTTAATTAGATATTTAATTTATCTAATCTTAAATATGATTTAAAGTTATAATTTATATTTATTGTCAATATATTTGAGAATTTAATGGGTCATATATAAAAAAACAAGTTGAAAAGAGAAAAGATGTTTTAACCAACTTGGGCTTGATTATAAAGTTTGAGAAACTTTATGATTAAATATAAAATACTAAAAAATAAAGATCAATATGAGATATTGGATCTTGCTTAGTAATTAGAATTAATTTTAATTATAATAAAATTTTAATTAAAATTTTAATTTAATTTCAATTAAAATACTTAGATGTCTAAAACTTATTATAAATAGGTTTAGACTTTAAGGAAGTTAAAACTCTTTGCCTAATATTTTCTCCAAATAGTTGCAAAATTTTCTCAACATGTTATATAGATACCATTAAAAGTCAAATGCTTGTACAACTATAATAGTTGAGATCAGTCAATTAGAGAGAACTACAAGAAAATCATCAAACTTTAAAATAAGGTACGAAATAAAGATTCATTCATTATTATCTTTTATGTATTAATTATGTTATATGTTAAAGTGATTTAAATTTTTTAGAAAATTAAAACAAGATAAAATTGTTATTATTTTGCGGGACACAAAGTCAAATTCTACGGTTGGGTGTGATAACGTGGCAGTAGAAGACGGTGAAACGCGATTAAGAGATACGATGATTCGCTGAAGAAGAGAAGACAAAAAGAAAATTGAAGATCATTGTCATAACCGAAGTGTGTCTTTTGAGATCCATAGTTTCAATGTTGATAATGATTTACGTGGGTGTAGAACCTGTTATGAAAGAACATTATCACATTGATAATGTTAAACAGGATCTTTACATATGCATAAATAACAAATAATCATATACTTGGATTATTGTTATATTTCCACCAGTTAAAGCACACTGTTCTACAGATCTTTTACTCTTCTTGTTCTTCGTATGAAAAAACAATGCAGAGGAAGAAAACACACACAGAGCATCTTATATGCTTTTTGTTTTTGGTGTTTTACATTCAAAACACATAACTACCTTTGGTAGTTATTGAAAGCATAATTACAACACTACCCCTTATGTGTGTAAAATGATGCAATATCTCCCACTCACACATGATGGGTTTTAATCTAATGAAAAAATAAACTCTACAGTGCTCATACTTGTTCAATAAATCTAATTAAAAAAAACTCTGCAGTGCCCATACTTATTTAATAACAAGTGTGACCAGCATATAACGAGAGCACATTGCCACATATCTGTTAAGAGTATATGACATCTCGATTAACAAATTGATCCTAGGACTTATAAGTCCTTGAGTAGACATTGTATGCTATACCCTAGGTCATATCTAGCATTTGCACTTTCCTTTGATCTCATTTAATTTCTTGTGTCATGACTGTATTCAAGTTCTCTACTAAAGAGGCAATGGCTATTTATGAATATTTTTCATATGAGTTAATGATATAAATAAATGACCTTCCTTTGTTCTCAATTCTCTTTTGAATTAAATTTAATTTGCTTTCCTAGACTTATTCCATAGGATCGCATCTTGCATGATCTTTTGGCAATAGCCTAAAGTAGCAAACCTTAAATTCAATTCTCAAGAATGAGATAAGAGTTATAAGGGTATATGACGAGGTTCTTCTTAACCTCAAGGGTCTCACACAATGTAAGATGAGATCTGGAGACTTACATTAATCCCTTTTGTGATTAGTTTTGCATACATGGTACGAGTCATGTGCTACGGTATTTACCCACTTCGTTTAACTTGAACATCTTTTATTTAAGAAATACCGTACAGATGATAGTTTAAACTTACTTAATGTTTAACTTGAGTTCACTTATCTACTCAAAACCTATTTAGAACTCACATCTGGCAATGTAAGACAGATATAGTGATCATTAAATCACCTTGAACCAATTTCCTTGTGACATTTATGGTTTAAGTTTCTCGCTCTCAATTATCACCTAGATAATAAACTTTAAACATGTCTCATCCCGTGTGAGAGGCCCAATCTCTAATCTGTCTCATATACTTGTGATTCATCCCAAAATATATTTGTGCAAAACATATATATTCATAAATCAAATAATACACATTGTATAATCTTCATCATACATTATATCCAAAATATGACATTATTGTGAGTGAACATGCATAGAGAAATGTTTATCAGTATATGTCAACATCTATGTAGTCCTAGTAACTTTACATGCCCAATGAATACATCTCTAGAAATTAGCTTTGTCATTGGTTCTGCGATCATATCTCGTGTAGATATATATTTCATGTTCACTTCTCTTTGTGCGACTATATCTTTCACATAATTATACTTGGTATCTATGTGCTTTGTCTTACAATGAAATTTGGGGTCTTCAGTATAAACGATTGCTGCTTGACTATCACAATTAATGGTCATTGGATCAATTTTGCTTTTAGTGACTCCCAAATGCACTAAGAATCGATGAAGCCACACAGCCTCTTGTACTGTAATTAAGAATGCTATAAATTCAGCTTCCATTGTGGATAATACTACGCAAGATTGTTTCTTAGTTTTCCATGATATTGCTCCATGGTTTAGTAAGAATACATATCCTAAGGTAGATTTTTTTTCATATAAATCTCCTCCCCATTCTGCATCTGTATACCTTTGTATACGTAGATCATTGCCTTTATAATAAAATGCATAGTCCACAGTTCCCTTTGGATACCTCCATATTCTCTTTACTGCTTTCCAATGTGCTTAGCCTATATTTGATTGATATTTGCTCACAATTCCAACAACGTAACAAATATTTGGTCTTGTACACTTCATTGCGTACATTAAACTTCCAACTGCACTGGTATAAGGAAGATTATTTGTGGCGTTGATGAGTAATTTCTCTTACTAAGGCCTTCACCTTTAGCAATAGATTATCAATTGATTTGGAATCTTACATACGGAATCGTTCAAGAATTCTTTGAATGTACATAGCTTGTGAAAGTTATAACAATCTCTTCGAATGATCTCTTGAAATCTTGACTCCAAGAATGTATGCCGCTTCACCCATGTCTTTCATTTCAAATTTAGATGATAACCAATCTTTGATTTACGTAAGGAACACATAGTCATTACAAACAATCAATATATCATCCATGTATAAAGATAAAATCATGAATTTATCTTTGGATCTCTTAACATACACACAATGGTCTGCATCAATCATTTGAAAATCATACGAAATGATTACGTTATGAAAACAAATGTACTATTGTCTTGAAGACTGCTTCAGGCCATAAATCGATTTTAATAACCGACATACCTTTTTTTCTTAACCTGCCTTGATGAAACCTTCAGGTTGTTCCATATAGATTTCTTCTTCTAATTCTCCATTAAGAGAAGCAGTTTTTACATCCATTTGATGTAATTCAAGATCTATAGTGGCTACTATAGCCAGAATAAGATGAATTGAAGTAAACTTCACAACAGGTGAAAAAGTTTCCTCATAATCAATTCCCTCCTGTTGTGCATATCTTTTTGCTACAAGGCGTGCCATGTATCTTTCGATACTGCCATCAGCTTTTCACTTTATTTTGAGAACCCACTTGTTCCCAATTGCTTTCCGCCCTTCAAGGAGGTCAACCAAGTCTCATACTTGATTGGAGCTTAAAGAAGTCATTTCTTCTTTCATTGCTTTCATCCATTCTTCTTTAGCAGGGCTAGTAAGAGCCTCATTTACATTCCTTGGATCTTCTTCCTCTTGCGAAACAATCATATTAATTTCTCCTTCAATCTCAAAATGACGTTGGGAATTATTTCTTGGTTACTTTGTCTTAAAAGAGGTTCATCATAAACTAATTTATGATGGATCTTATTGCTCCCACTCAGATCAGTCATCATAGAGAACCTTTCTGTGGAATTGCTCCCACTTAGTTGAGGTTACTCATCTTGATTATTTATAAAAGAATCATTTTGATCAAGCATCTCATATAACAATAGGTCTTTACCTATTTATCCTTGCTTGGGAAAATCATTCTCTAAGAATGTTACATCTCGTGATTCAAATTCAGTTACACCTTCAATACCTTGTTCACTAATGAACGCATATCCTTTTGAGTGTTTTGAGTATAAAAAAAAAATACTTTTTCTCCCTCTTAAGCCTAATTTCCCATGTTTGTGAGAGAGATCATGAACATAGGCTACATGTCCTTAAGGTTTGAGACTTAACATGTCAGGTCTCCTACCAATCCACAACTCATATGGTGTGCTAATAACTGATTTCGTGGGCACATGATTAAGTACATAGGTAGCTGTTAGGAACGCATTACCCCAAAAGGTGATTGGTAAGTTTGCTTGGGCCATCAGGACCTAATCATTTCTAATAGTGTCTTATTTTGTCTTTCAACAATGCCATTTTATTATGGGGTTCTAGGAATTGTTAACTGCCTTGCTATTCCTTTCTCGTCACATAAAGCCTTGAACTTGTTTGACAAGTATTCTTGTCCCTGATTAGTTCGTAATGCTTTTATTTACTTATCTATTTGATTCTTAACCAAGCGAAACAATCGAATGCTTCCAATTTATGAGAAATCAAATAGACATGACCATACCGAGTATAGTAATCTATGAAGGTGATGAAATAAACTGCCCACGTCTAGTCCATGCATTCATTGGACCACAGATGTCAGAATGAAATAATTGCAATAGATATAAAGCTCTTGTTCCCTTTCTAAATGGCTTTCTTGCCATTTTACCAGCTAAACAATGCTCACATGTAGGTAGATCTACTTGACTTAGATTACCTAAAAGTCCTTATTTACCTAATCAACTGATTCGATTTTGACCAATATGACATAGTCTAGCATGCCATAAAGTTGCATCATTGTTGGAATTACCAGATGTAAATTGTTGGACCCCGTTCCCGGAGTCTAACTCGTGCTTGCTTTGATACCAAAAGTGTTAGACCCCGTTTCCGAAGTCCAACTTGCATGCAGCATAACCTAATACGTGACCTTTATCTCCCAAAGGGAACGTCTTAACCATTATCGTTTTATCTTCTCTTCTCTGATACTACCACTGTCGCATACTTATTATACGTTTTCATCACTCATACTTGCCTTCAACAACTCTCCTTCATAATTCAGCTCCACTCTTTGACTATCCATTTATTCATTTCAACCTGAAGAACCTCAAAGAATAGCTTTAGCGAGTCCCCACTCTACATATACGTGTTTCAGGGTTGATGGCATAACTTTTGCTATAGACATCCAAATCAGGGTTTCTTTGGCTAATTTGAAAGAGGATTTCAAGAACTATAACTTTTATGAAGACCTTGAAGGCCAATTATATCGTCTGTAGGGTCAAAAATAGGATAGAAGATAACCATGAACAGTGACCCAGATGATAGCGCGAATAATAACACAGACGAAGTCTGTGAACAGTAATACAGACGAAGTCTGTGACACAGACGATGTTTTACAATTACCATAACTTCCTCTAGAGGAATCGGATCAAGGTGTTCTTTATATGGTTGGAAATAGGATTCCAAAATCTACAACTTCCATGAAGACATCCAAGTCCGACTCTATAGTCTGAGGGTCAACAATGGGACAGAAGATATGTATAAATGAACATAGTCTGTGAACAGTAACACAGACGATGTTTTTCGATTGCCATATCTTTCTCTAGAGGGATTGGATCGAGGTGTTATTTATATGGATCAAAAGAGAATTCCAAAATCTACAACTTTTATGAAGACATCCGAGTCCAATTCTATTCGTCTGAGGGGTCAACAATGGGACAGAAGATAGGTATAGGTGAGCATAGAAGAAACAAAACACAGAAGGAGTTTATGA
>JAOQMS010043411.1:0-11840 GCA_027563885.1 Erythroxylum longipes
GTCTCCAGCTTTTGTTCCGTTCCGTCCTGTTCTGTTCCGTCTACAGATACTGGAGACAGGAACCAAACGTAGCGTTATTGTGATACAGGTATACAAGTGACAGTAATAATTGTTGCATGTATGTTATCTTGAAGATATATCATCCCACTTGGTCTACATGTTACATATGACACCCATGTACTTACGTAGTGTATAATACCATAAATATGGTGTCATGTTGATACTATATGGTATATAGTGGTAATGGCGTGGTGATCAACCATGTTTATGACCCAACACTCCCACACATCCTTGATATATATACTTATTATAAAGGGAATTGATGTCCCTTACACCATCATTGTACCCTAGGTATATACATACACTAGGTAACCCTGCATATCCAATGTACAGTGGCATATTCCAGTCATAACTATCCACATTATACGTTGTGGTAAATATACCACATTGAGGTAGATTATTCATTCTAGTATGTCTATGATCACGCAGTTGGTGGACATTAAATATTGTCATGGTTACTGGAGACACACTGTATAACATTATAATACATAGGAAGACACATACACCTATATGTGGTATTTGGCCAATATCAATGCTTAAACCTTTATACATTTAGGGATAATGTGTAAGGCATTAAGTAGTATATCACAAGATAGCCATGATAATGTGACATTATCCATTATCCGGATTAAGCATTGATATTGGCCAAATACCACATATAGGTGTATATGTGCACATGTAGGCATAGGAATATACTACATATTAATGGGTATGTACTTAGGTTGATTGGGTTATGTGCTTTGCATGGTATAATTATGACATGTTCACTTTATTGTAATGGGCACACTTAGTGTGATATATGTTGAGAGATTAAGTACATATCTGGTTGTATTTATATCCTTTATATCTGTAAGTAATAATGGTCATAACGTAACATTGCCAGTATGCCATGGTAATACATGGCAAGAAAGGATATACCCATAGTATTTAATATCCATTGGACAGTATGCATCCATAAGGGTTTATAATATATAAGCAATTGACCAACTGGTATATATCTACACATGTATTAACTTACCCAATAACATGTATGTATGATTGATAAAGGGTGACAGCATCTAATGTACCATGCATCAATGTATTGTGGTATACACTCAGAATATGGTACTCAAGGAGGGCCTGTAGTGGTATGCACACATATTAGCCATACTAAATCTATAGCATATGATTATCATTACCATAGGGCCTTACTTTTGTATGATCTGGCATAATTATAACCACATAAATTACTAGTTAGATCAGGTAAAGGATGTAATGGCCATATTACATCCTTTACCTGATCTAATCAGTAAACCTACTTTATGCACTCATTCATAGGTTTGTATCATGTATACTAATACCATATATTATCATGTGTATGGTTACACATGATAATATACAAGACCTGGTATATCACAGGGCATAGATGGGTATTATTATATGGCACCATGTATGTATACCATAGTAGATCACTTTATGAGATGGCATTGGATATATATGGAATGCCATGTATCACCCCAATGCCATAATGCAAGGTGCTTGGATGATTGAATGGGTTGGAGTTACCTACACATGTTGGGTGCATACATTGATATGGCATTTATGATAATATATTGCCATGATATTCTTGCATATGGTATACACCCCTTATATGTAGTGTTGGACTGTTATACACCCAACATGTGTAGGTAACCCTGTGATGATAGGTGTGGGTATATGTACATGGTTATGATACATATGTTATTTGTACCCTACAATACTATCAACTATCTATATTAATGTCCAATCTATATGTAATAAATGTGGTATTATTGCCTTCAATTGGATGTCTACTAGGCATACGGGACCATTCCTCTAGATAATCTTAACGTTGTGTGATGTGCACATAGTTACCACATGGCCATACATACCTAATGTTATACATATACCCACACCTATCATCACAAGGTTACGTACACATGTTGGTTGTATACCAGTCCAACACTACATGTAAGGCGTGTATGCCATATTTAAGAATATCATGGTGATATATTATCATACATGCCAAATCAATGTATACGCCCAACATGTGTAGGTAACTCCAACCCATTCAATCATACTAGCACCTTACATAACATATACTATCATATCCATTGACATAACTTACATACTTTAGGGAATTTAACGTATGCTAAGCCACTTATGTGTAACTACAAATACATGTAATATCTTGTATGTATTTTTAGTTATACAAGTGATATGTATAACTATTATTGGCTTAGCAAACAACCCAAGAACTCACATACACCCTTTATTGTATGCGTAACATTGCAAAAATGTCCGATTGGTAAGTATGTCTTAATTGGATGGATAAATCATACCATGTATTATTTATAATGGTAAATGAAATGTAATATTTTCACCAAATGATTGTGGACATCAATAGATGAGTGGGTATACCCATCACATTTGTGGTAAATGTATAAACATAAGTATATTATACAGGTATGATATACCATTTATAAATGGTAAGGTCTCTATACAATGTATTATTATATATGGACTGAGTGCCACATAACACCCTATTATGAGTACATATAGTAATGTGTAAAATTAATTACTAGTGGTATGCCATTATAACTCCTAATGTGAATATCAGATTAAGATGAATTCCATATAGGTATCCACCTTATAGATTACTATATATAGTGTGATACATTGACAGATACCAATAACCAGAACAACACATAATACATGTGCATCATGGTATATATTGCATGGATTAGTGGGATCAATGTAATAATACATTCTTTCTGGTCATACCCAACTGCTAATTAAATATTAGTATGTCTAAATATACTCAATTTACATCACAATCCACAATAAGTCCGACCTAACTAGTCCATGTAATTATGTCCTATGTGTTAACTTGTATTGGACAGAGTGGGTGTCAAGAGTAACGATACCAGTAGCCAGGTCATAATTACATGTACTAATTAGGCTGGACTTATTATGGATTGTGTATCTGAGTAAACACTATGTTATCTGATGTACACCATCTGTTTCATTTAGTACATGGTTACTACCCCCATACGGTACATACATTGGTTCATGAATAGTATATATACATAGGTACCCCCATCAATGGTGATACCATATACTACATAATGCATTAAGTAAACAACATAAGGTATGTACCATATGGGGGTTACCAATGGTAATAATATGTATGACAATTACTTAACTTGTAAATATTACATTCTTGCCTTTTGAGTTGGTGTAGTTAGGTATACAAATAAGAATATTTATGACCATATAAATACTCTTATTTGTATACCTAACTAATAGAAATACAAATAAGAGTATGATATCACATTAATAACCTTGCATGCACACTTATAAAGGGTAAATAACTACTTGTACGTATAGATGCACATGTATTATGTGTAGTTATTAATGTGTACCATGGGTAATATCATATATGTACCATATGTACTAGCCCACATGTTTTTCATATTGGTTGATGGGTATACATGTATGGATATAGCCGCATATGGTGAGGCACATAATGGGTTTAATATACATAGTGCGTACTCAGATACACAATCCATAATACGTAATGGGAATGGAATATTGCATACCCACATGAAGGAGAGTGCATGCATTAATTCTGGACAGATACCTCTCACATAACTACATAAGGGTACCTTTTGCAGTTATACCTGGTACCCATGTCACTTAGGGATATGTACCAACATTTTATGGTAGCTCATTTATTAGGATACATAAAAGGTACCCTTATACGTATCCTAATAAATGAGCTGCCATAAAATATATTACACCAATGTTTAACATTAGTCATCACTTGGTATAGTGATCACTAACCAATACATGTTATCTCTTGCAATGCCATATAATTTCTAGCCAGCATCAGATCATTTACCACAATGGTGCCTAATGGAAAAGACATACCAGGTATTGAAGTAAGAATGTATGGATTATTATGGGTAATAATAGGTTTGCATGGTATGGCCCTTTACTAAATACCCATCTAATTACCTTCATAAATGCATGTAGCCATCCCCATGTTAGTTTAGTACTTCTTCTATAAGTGGTATGTCTTTTCCACTAGGCACCATTGTGGTAAATGATCTAATGCTGGCTATAAATTATATGGCATTGAAAGAGATACCATGTATTGGTTAGTGATCACCAAGTAATACACCATACTCTGTAACTATGGTGACATTATGTAAATGTACCATGACATAATATACCAATGTTTATAACATCTGTAGCCATGACAATGTGGTCTACCACCCAATTAGTTCTATAATACACTGTGAGGACATTGTCTAGCAAGGTAACTTATATGTCTAATTGTATGTATATCATGCCATATACAGTACACAGTATATGGCACAAGTGATCTATATTAATTATATCACATGTAAGTGTGTGGCACTATACACCTGTATAATGGACCTACTGTGAACATGTACCTTGCGTTCTACCTAACTGTATAGGATCCCTACTTATATGTGTAACCATACAAGAAATTACATGTATACCATCATACTATGGTATAACCTTATTACACAAGAGCACACCAAGGTTTAATTTACCCTCTATTTGTAATATGTGTCATTGCCCAGTAGTATGGTTGTTTTTTACCATGGTCCCTCAATGTACACACTTGTTTACTATCCACATTGAATCACACAAGTAATGCATATGTTTATATAACTAAAATAGGTATACACATGCAGATGAACAGGATAGTAACATACTATCCTGTTACTATAGGTGATATGATACTATATTCAAGTGGATATGTCCTGCTTAATGGGATGTACTAATGTACATTAGTGTCCTGCATTATAAAAGCCTTCAAAATTTATTAGTACATCATGTTGTATTGATAGTCATGGTATTGTATTTCTAGTAATATGTCACATGTCACCTATATCTGTATGACATAGGTTACACAATTACTATGCCATACTACATAGACATACTTAAGTAATATGTACATTTATCATAATTACTATCCTTGTAGGCATGTCTATACCATTTAGTACCCAAATACTACAAAATAGATGCATATCCTTAATGCACTCAATAACTAATTTATGGTCAGTCATGTGCATAACCCACTTGTGATCAGTTATATACATGTATGCCACACCAATCGGTATCAAGGATGTGCATTTGATACCATGTGCATAGTCATGTATATTATTAGCTAATATCATAACTAGAGTTGGATATACCATTTATTATCTACGTATACAATGCTGGTCCCACAATGTGAAACATATGTATTATGAGTACATATGCCTGTATGACGTCATCCATATATACTAGTTTATATGATATTGGTTATGACTATTTGTTAGTACAAATTATACCCATTCCCCATGTATGATGCAGATCAGTACTACCATAGTTTGGATAACTATGTATTATATCCACTCTAGTGGTTACATCTAGGATACCCATGTAAGCCATTGGGTATGACATAATCACATGACCTAGCATAAGAGCCATATATCCATTATTAGGGCTTACACCACGATATGATATACATACCACCTGGCTAACAGGCATACCCATAGGTAACTATTATAAACATCTGGTACATAAAATACAATATCATTATTATTGTGACTAGCTCCAAGTATTATACATTGGTATACAATGGCAATTAGGTCCACTTACCTAATTGTATCTTCATACAATTATGGCACATATGGTACCTGCATGACTTAAGTCATGGTAACCCTTAACCTGTAGGAAAATACTATATTATATGTAGTTGTGATGTACCATCCCAAATGATGCAGTTTAACTACGAAGGACTTCATTGATATTGTAATGATTTGTGTGTCCATACAATATATAGGTATACGTCCTAGTTTACCAAAGTTATGGGCCCGTAATCTCACACCAAACTAAAACACATTTCCAAGTGTTAATATATGACACATGTCACCTGAAGTTCCAACTTTTAAATGTTAATATATAGGATATACCTAACAGTATGATAACCTATGGTGTATATATTGATCCAATAGGTGTATATTATATAGTCATTTTTATGTGTATGAGTAAATACCCACATTTATGGTATATTATTGATATAAAGTATAGAGGTACATTAGTTGACTATAACCAATCATTTATACCCATGGTATTCTAAGATCAGGTAAAGGGTACTTTTACAGAGTATGATATGCCATCACTAGATCTGGTATGAGTATATGTGGTGATAGCCATGTGTCATCATAAACACATAAGTATACCTGCTCTGGATGATACCTGTGTATATATGCCACAAACATAATATGCCTGGTATCGTCAATGTCATATTACCCATACATTAAAGGTATGTCATACAGCCAAAGAGTGGGTATGCACATGGTTATGTAAGTACTTAACTATGTATCACTGGTAGTGCACAATGCATAATATCACAATGCAAGTTAGTATATCATCAAGTCATGTTTTACATTATTGATGGGAGTCATATGATATACATTGTGAATTATACCTTATATAATACATGAGGCAAGACATAATGCATCATATGCCTTGGCTCATGTGTATGCATAATATATAGGTTAATATACCTGTCAATGTGCTATCTTGTACTAATATGCCACAAACATGATATGCCGACTATATGGTTAATGCCATGATACCACTAACCATATAGTGTTGGAACCTATATACACTACCTATAATTTAGGTATCACATGTATACCTAAATTTACACTATATGTTATATGCTATGTCATGGCCATACCCATATACAGGCAAGTTGTACCTATATAATTGTAGGTAGGTACCAAGTACTAGTAATGATACTACATCTAATCCATGCTATAACATGCCCTTAGTGAAAATAATTTCCAACAGTGCCATAAGCGGACTATCTTATCTCATAATTGCGACATAGTAAGCACTCATATGGCCAAACCCATTGAACCACCAGTGTTTACAATTCGATACCTGGTTATGTCCATATATAAACTAGGATATACCTTGACTATACTAGTTAGACAGTTAGGGTATATCCTAGGTACACACATTGATGGGCAAGATGGGACGGTAAAAGACTCATCAAAGGGTAGCTTCTTGTAACGTATATATGATAAGGTAATATGTTTTGTATATATGATAAGGCCTATATTACCACTATTGATAGTGTATACTATATTTTATAGGTGCATTATACCTATATACAAATAGTGGTAGGGATCCAAAATATATACAATCTGAAGTCAACTGTATATCATTACCTATGTTCATATAACCTCATGCTGGTATAAATAGTTATACCATTTATACTATATGTGCTACACCCCATATAGTATGCACATAGGACAAAATCATGACCTGTAAGTGGAGTGTATGGTATAATTATAATCCTACATGGCAGACCACATGGTATTGCAATACCCACAAGTGCAGTTATCATAATATTAATATGGTAGTTATAGTGATGCCTTGTAATGGTATATATCAATAACCATCCAATTGATAATGTGCATGCACATGATACCCTGACATGCATGTATGTCAGGGTACCATGTGCATACATATTATCAATTTTAATGAATATGGCTATTAGTAGCATTACAAGGCATCAAATATAACCACATAGTAATGTACTATAAGTACTAACATGGTCATACCTTATTGGATATACCAGGTAAACTATGTACACATACAAGTTATAGCATATTATATAGGCATATCCATTATGTAAAATGCATTGATACCTAACTCCCTGTATTGCTCATGATGATGCCATAATAATACTATCCATGGTATATCATAATTGTGTGGGAGTGGTCCAATACCCATATACTCTAATTTTAATTGAATGTAGCATATGGTATCCATATATGTTACAAGTCAGAGTCCCTTGGCATATACAAATAACCTTTATCAAGAAATGGGTTATTTACAACATATTTAACCTATATTCAATGATGTAATATTGAGTGGAGATTAAGGAAGGGACATGCTTCAACGTACTACCATACATTTGGTTACATTTATATGGTACATAATATTTAACCCTTATACAGGTACTGGACCACTCCCACACAATTATGATATACCCATGGATACTATTATTATGGTATCCATGACCAGCTGTTATTCAACACTTGTGGTAAATACCTATCCATAATTTGGTACTATATTAGCAAATATAGTGGTACTAGGTATGCACAGTGGATTCCCACTAGTTGGCTCATGCATTAGTACAGGTAGGAATTGCTAAACCACTATATTTAGGGAATATAGTGGTTTAGCGTAACCACTCATATTAGGGTGTATCATTAATGATATCATATACTAAGGTATGCATTAGGTGACTGTAGCGTAACCACTCATATTGTGCCATATACTTTGTATGCTACTTAATATTACAATAGTATAGAATGGATAAATGCTACAATACAGGGTTATAGGACCCACACAAAGTATTACTATTGCACTTATGGATAACTACTATTGTAAGAATTAGATCCCATGTATAACATAGTGTACAGATAGTGTACTATTTAGTACACTATGTTATACCAGTATGGAGTACTATAACTTGGTTTACATTTGTATATATACACACCAACTATTTATACCATATTGACCTATCCATTGGTCAATATGGTATAACTTGCTACAATCACTCTAGATTGGAACAAATATTTAAGTTGTGCATACCCTACTAATTATCATGGGGTACATAACAATGTGTAAATATGGCACATGTTATACATCCATATTACATAGATGTAATGACCATATTACATCTACTATGTATACCAGATAATTATGTGTAAGTAATTGTACTATCACTAAAGTTTCCATAACATTTTAGTTGTTATAAGTATTGGTATTATATAGTTATAACCCTATAAATACCATTGGTTGTTGTACCCAAAAAAGTCCTATGCCATATATACATAATGTTATTATACATAACAACTAAAATGTTATGGAACCCATGTATAAAGATGTAATATGTCATCTCTAAATGTTTAGGTAGATACCATACCACTTCAACATAAATCATATATAGCCAAGGTATACAATGTGGTTATTATATTACTTGTATCTAGCACTTTATAATATTACAGTTATAATACTATCTTACAATAACATGATAACACTCCTACACTACATATACCATCATACACATATATCTTACAATAATATGTATAATAATATGGCACCACCATTAATAGCTATGGTGTCTTACTATTTAATGTACTAGGCTATGGTTGGTCCATATATTATAAATTACAGTATACTGGTACTGGGATTTTATACCAGGTTGCCAAGTGTCGATGACCTACCATAGGCATTATATCTGATATCCAGTATATGCCAACCACCAGTTTACTATATACTACCTTAGTATTATCCTTATATGGGATAATATTGTGCATAGTATTACCAAATTATGGTAAAACCATAATTTAGTAATCCACTCATATATATAGTAATGCCAACTTTTATAACTATTGTATAAAAGTTATAGTGCATGGGCATATATGTTTATATACATACATGGGTATTATCCCACATAGGAATAATACTAAGGTAGTATATAGTAAATTGGTGGTTGATAATGTGGTATGGGTATACAGGTGGTTAATGTAATAATATGGCACAGTTGGATAAGTCAAGAGTACTATGGTTATCCAATGGGTACTATAACAGGGTGAAAGTGCTATATACATGCGTGGTTACAAGACATTATGTATGGATTACTCATGCACAACTGTATATAGTGTACATGAGCTACCATACTGCAGGGCATGCTAGTACCCTGTATGAAATCATGCATGTATTAATCGTACAATACAGTTGTGCATGAGATGTACACCATAGGTTACTAGTACAGTTGTAGGTAATAACAACATGACTTTCTTTAAGAACATGATCATATAGATTGGCACCATATCATGTTAACAATTCCCCTACTACACAAAGTAGAAGGTGTGTTAATGGTTGTTAATTACATACCATTAACAAGGGTACCCTATCAGTTAGCAAATAGGGGTTTTATCATTATTATTGAGTTACCATATGGGGGTACTGCCATTGATATAGATGTGCTAGGTAAATATGGTCCATGTGAGTGTAATGACATGCTAGTATTTAGCCAAAAAACTATAATGTACACTCTTATCCACATTATAACCCATACAATTCCATGACATCTTAATGCCATATAATATATAAGACTATGGTATGCCATGGGGTAAACCAGTATAGATATAGAGTATAATGGTCCTTTATGTACAGTATTACTATTGTGGGGGTTTAACTAACACATAATTAACCATGATAGCTACAATCCACATGTTACAGCTTTATACCAATATATATTCATACCAATTAAAGTCCTGGCATACCTAACACAGTTGGTATGTCATAGGTATGTAAGTACCTTATCCACCTAATAGATGTCGGAGCGGCACTCTATATTGATAGTTACTGGATGTTGTAATAGAATATTGCTACCATCTTTGATACAAACATTTCCTGTATATCATCCACTGTGCCATTCCTAATACACTGTATAAATGTATTAGGACTGTATAAATGTATTAGGAATGGCACATGTACACCTAATTATAGTGGTTATAGTGGTAATAGATTATGGTATATACACATAGTGGTAACAATTGTACCATTGCATACACCTTTAAAATACATATGATACCTAGGTAATAGATTATCACACCTATATGGTGTCATAATTCACAATTTAGTTTATATATCCCATGCCTATAGTATCGCCACTACATACCTGTAATATAAAACCTATAAGTTTATTCTCACATATATAACCATATATTCTGTAATGCTCACTTTATTACCATAAATATGAGGTACAATCATAAGAAAGGTAACTATGCAACTATACTATATAATATAGTTGCAATTAAATAACATTTGCAGGTTAAACACATAAGTTGGGTGGAGCCATATATAACTAATCAGGCATGAGTGTGGTACCATTTATATATTAAATGGTAGTTAATATATAAACTAACTGTACTAACCCATGTTTAGAATATGGAGACCACCCATTGTTTAGAAATGTTATGGTATCCCAAACATACCTTGTTACATATTAGTGTATGGCACAGTAATGTATAAATGGTACCTATTATATATGGTATATATACCAAGTGATTATATATACCAGTTGATACGGCAACAACCTAAAGTCAATGTCTAGATCACCTTCATTTCAATGATTGTTCCCAACACCTAAATTCAATCAATCTAACACGACCCTTCACCCCCATAACAGCAAGGAATTGGTAACAATGAGTACAAAGATTGCAAGAATTGAATTAACGCCACAAGTTAGAACTTACTTGATAAGTTGAATCAATACTTAAGGTAAAACAAGCAAGAATCTGAATTCTCTCTTGAAGAAGACTTTTTAATGTTTATTCACGTCTAATCTGAAGTTCACACATAAAGCAATGGTTTAAATACCCTTGTGCAATAGAAACCCTAAAAAAGATAACCTAAAAACCCTAAAGAAAGCCCAAAACATCCAGAAAGGCTTTCTTAAAACAAATCTGCCTAAAAACAAATCGCACATGGATTTGGGCTTGAAAACTAATTAAAATTGCCTAATTTTAGTCCAAATAGGATAAGGAAACAAGAAACATGAGGACTAACTTAAGAGGGGCGAATTGAGTTTTTAAACTAGGCCCACATGCTTGGTTCCTTAAAATAAAACATGCATATGACTTTTTTATTGAAGCACATGCACA
>JAOQMS010043412.1:0-22137 GCA_027563885.1 Erythroxylum longipes
GAATTTCTGGGAATGAATAGTAAGAGAGTTAAAATTTTGATCTGAAACTTCCATGAATTTACTATACTGATCTAGATAGATTTTGACAAAATGGTCTTATGAAAGTTATATAGCTTTATTTTAAATTTCCATTGATATAAAATTTGAAATTTTTGTAGTTCTGGATCAAAAGTTATGGAGGTTCAAAGTAGAGATTTTGGTAAAGAAGAAGAAGAATTGCATGATAGCGACTTTGAAGTTTTTAGGGGTAATGAACATCTGATGGTTTTTTTGGAAATATCTTTTTCTTCTGACCTCAAAATGAGATGATCTTTGATTTGGAATAAACTAGAGACATATGGATACAAATTATCTGAAGAAATCAAATTCTGAATTAGATTCTAAGATGGTTAATGTTTGGATGGAAGTTATGCATAGTACACTGTTTTTGAATATGAACAGCCCGAAAATGTTTGAGGCATATCTACCAAATTACTAAACCAAATTGATTGATTTTAGTGTCAATAGAAACATAAGACATAGAGGAATACTTTTCTAGAAGAGGATATGACCAGAATTACATCAGTTTTACTTTCTAATTGAATGTGAATAGTAGACCCGAAAGTGTGACTTCGGAAAAAATCTGAACTGAGTCAATGACAAAGGAATGGAGATTTTAATAGTTTTAGTGAGGCATAACCTAAGTATAAATTGTATATAGATGAGTTTTAATATGAGAATGACTTTGTGATGAAATTTATGGACAAATACTCGGGATTGTCATGAACATGCATTATACATATTTCATTTCATACATGTGCATTATTAAACACTTACGATTTTACAAAGTGTGATTTATATGTATGGTGTTTGATATAGAGGAGCAACTAGAATGTCAACCTCCAGATATTGCCCAAACTTCTAGGCATTAGCTTCAGGAGCAACTTGTGAGTAACCTAAATGGTCTCACTTAATTACTTGTTTGCCTAATTTCTATTTTGAAATCATTGAATGAATGTGAAATTGATTGTGTTGATTCCAGACAATTGACTGTCCGAGGAGTTCTATATTCGGGAATGTATTGGAAGTGCTACTTGTATGTGAATGGGAAGAACTAATTGTTTCTTGAATTGATTGATTGATTATGATAGATGCATTCCATATATGAGTGCACGATCAAATAATGGCAGTTGTGACTAGAGTCGCCACTGATTAGAGCTTAAAGCTCAAATTGTGAAAAGAGCCTCGAGCTCAAACAGTGATTAAGAGCCTAAGGCTCACTATGTAAAATGAGCCTTATATTCTCGTCAGATAAGGGACAGTTAACAATGAGCCCGGTATCCAAAATGGATATGGGACAGTTCAGGCACTCGATCACAACAACATAACAATTGGAAAGGAGTCTCATGAACATTCCATATGCATTTTGTTTAGTATGGTTGATTGATTGAAATGCATAATTGCCTATGCTTAAGTAAAAATATGATACATAATCAATTATGAGAAAATATGATTATTTGTTATATGAAATGATGTGTCGTATTAATTGAGTGAACCATCGATGATGGTTACCTCATTGAGTTTGCAAAACTCACCAAAATTGCAATGTTGCCTTTTCAAGACCGAGAGACAACTCTAGCTACTGAGAGGCTCTACCAGCCGTGTGGATTGTGATTTGGCAAAAGAAGTCATGGCTTAAAGGTCGGTTAACTGGGATTTTTAGACGGCTTAGCTAGATTGTATAAATATTTTCCTCTTTCATGTAATACTTTTGTACTGGGTTGATGATTTTCATGTAGTGAAGGTTGAAGGACACAATGTAGACTTGTAGTTTTGTGAAATGAAATGAGGAAAAAGTTGGATTTTAAAATATTGTGATTTTCTTATGATGCTTTATAAGTGATTAATGATATGATGCCATGTGAAGTCAATGTAGCGATCGATGGTAGCCCACCCTTATCATAGGATATGTACTGGAATGACCTCTGGGTGTCCCGGTGTGTACCCTATAGTAAGGGGGCGCTACACATAAGCTAATTGGATTTGAACCCCTCAACATCATAGCTCCAACATCTATTATTAACTGCTAGGAATCCTTCCATATTTGTAATGCCATTGAAGAATCTTAGTGGATTCCCCACTATTTTTCTTTCTAATATCTTTTGTATCAGCATATAGGAGTGATATGACATTAAATTCTCTCCAAAATGTACAAAAGAGTTAAGGAATTCATTCAGCCAAATAGATTTAACTAGATACCTATCTAACTTCTTCCTTATAAACAAGCTTCCATGTTGGCTATTTGAACAGGTAAGAAATCTACCAATTGAATTAAGATTCAACAAATCCATCATCATTAAGAAACTACAGAGTTCCTTTGTTAAGAAAAAACTGAACTTCCTACCACCCGCCACCTCAGTTGAATTTCAAGAGCAAATAAAATCTCCTACAACAAGCCAGGGGTTCTAAATTATTAGTTCTACATTCTACAAATACACCCAAATCTTATTTTTTTGAAAACCAAATTGGAAGCATAAATAAGTGTTAAATCAAAGACAAGCCTAATACCTTTCATTTAGCATTACTAATGAAGATATTGATTTGTTTCTTCCACAGCATACACTCCAATCATATCTGTGTTATATAAACAAATAATTTGACCATTGTATTGCAAGTTATGGTTTGATATGGTCTCCTAATTAGCACCCAAAAACTTAGAACCACATAGAGCATGAGGTTCTTTTATTTTGGTTTCAAGAAGACCTATTAAGCAAGGCTTCTTATCCTTCACCATCTCTTTAATTAGGGACCTTTTGAGAGGGTCATTTATTCCTCTATTATTCTAAGCTAGGACCATTATTGATGGGGGATTCCCTTTTTCTTTTGAAGTTTTGTTTCTCCTTCTTTCTAGCATATTTTCATTTAGTGTTGTCATTCTACATTTTGAATTCTTCAATTTCTTCTTAATTTGAGGCTTCAACTTCTATGATATTGCTTGTGGATTCAGTCTTAGCAACCTAAAAAAAATGCTCCTTACTCCTTGCACTAGTAGTGTCATTTATATCTCCTCCTGTTTTCTCTAAGGCCATTTCATTTGTTTCAACTTTAACGACTAAATTTTTACCAGCAAAGCTCAACTTGTTGTGATTCAATCATGCCCAAAGTTGCCACTTCAATTTTGGTTGCTTCTTTAATATTCATTTGAGATAAATCTTACATTTCCATAGGTTTTTGTGAATTAATTGAGCCAACAATGTTCAAAATCTCATCCTTCGTTATTTCAGCTTCTTTAGTATTGTCATTTATCAAGGTAGTATTGGTAAGTTCAAACTCTAAATGTTCTTCTTGCCAACTAGTTTTAAAAACACGTCCAGTAGGAACCTATTTCTTGCTGGAATTTTTAGGTTTCTCAAGGTAAGTAATATGTATCTCAATCTTCTCTAAATCACCAAATTCATTTAGTCTCGAGACAAGGAAACTGTCGGTAGTGGAGCATTCCTCTAAATTTCAATGCATAACTTAACATAACAAATCCTCTTTGTGGATGTTGTTTAGGAATCCATAAAAACTATGTTTCCTTAGGTGCTCCCCAGAAAGCTCTGTCCTTTAGTGGTCTAGAACTCCATTGAAAAATTATAAAAATTAACCCACATTAGAAACACATCAATCTTACCTCGATCAAGCTCCATTCCAAGTCTCAATTTCTAAATGTAGAGAGGCTGATCTTCAATATGCTATGGCCCTTGTTCTACTATGTTATTCAGGTTTGTACCATTTAAAAAATTAAAAAATTGATCTATCGTCTAACCCTTTCTTTCCCCATATAGCTTTTGCCTATGCATTCACTATAGGGAAAGCAAGTCATTTGATCCAGAAAAACCAATTAAAACTATAGACTAATATTTAGCACTAGCCTTGAGCAACTCAATAGGAGGAGAAATTACTCCATCCTTGAAGAAATTTTAGTAATGTATAAGGATTCCTTTATTATGTTGAGTTTGAAATTTGTTCCTCCAACCTCCTACTGGATTAGAATCCTTTGTATTTTTACCAACATTCATAATTTTTCCATCATTCATCTTACTGTTTTTATCCCCAGACTTAACAAGAAGAGACTCCCTCGAAAAAACAGGGAAATACTCTTTAGGGAGTAAAGGTTCTCCTTTCTCCATAACCATATGCAAGGCCTAGGGAAGCTCTTCCATCGAGGCTAAAGCCTCAGTCACCTTGAATCAGAAGTTTGGGCAAAAGAAGCAATAAATTAGACGTGGGAAGAGCTTATTCCACAAATGGAAAGAAAAGAGGGTGGTTTGGTAAAAGCAAGAAGAAAGAGGTTAGAGCAAAAAGTTTAGAGAGAGGTCAGGAAAAATCTATCCAAATTGTGCCAAGATTGCTTCATATTGACTCAAATATTTCCAAATTTGTTTCTTCCTATTGATGGAATAAAATAATAACTAAAAAAATATAAGCCAAAATGAATGCCAATTCCTAAGGAAAAAAGCTATCAAGACATAAGTAAAATACTCTCAATATCATTCTAAGAAAATAACCTAATTAGTATCTATCAAATTCTTTCATACTTAAGCATTTTTTTGGTCCTAAAACAAATTAATTTCATCATACTTAAATAGGATGCAACTCTAGGAAAGGAATTAATAAATCAATTGAATCAATCAAGACTCTATTCTTCATTTAGTTGCAAAGTTTGTCAATTTTCTAGGTTTTAACTACTTACATCAAGTCATAAACCAATTCAATTCAACTTCATAACCCTTTTGGCTTTAATTAAATCTAAAAAATTCAACCTAATACATAAAGTGAACTTATGTAAGAAAAATGATTTAACTTTTAAATATTTTAATAACTCTTACTAATAGATAAGCAAAACACTAACTTTAAATTAACACAAGAGCAATTAGAAACATATTTGGAAAGTCATTTAACCTTTTTATGTAAGAGTAAATACCTTGTCATGAATACTCTTAGTTACTCAATTAGGCTACCATTTTAAAGGGCTACTACCACCACTCTTTAACTTTAGTTGTTTTACTTGGTCTGAAGCCAACACTATTAATTTATTTATTGCATAATTACTCGCCTATGTTTTTCTTTTTGTTTAAGAAATTAAAAATGTTTTAAAAGAATTTATTTCTAACTCAATTGTCTATCCAATTTATACAAAAGTATGATAATGTAAATCAAATATCCATTTCTAAAATTAATCCAATAAACTAAAATTAACTTAATCATCAATGCTTATAAATATTTAATGCTCATGAATATTTGCATAAACAAATCAATTCATAACAACAATTGAACTTTTAATGTTAAATTTTTTCAGAATCATTCCCTATTAAGCTATTTATAACAAAATTGATTAGTATAAATAATTATTCTTTCCCCTACACTTAAGTTGTATACTATCTCTAATGTACATGAAATATAATAATAACAAAAAAAACAAAAAAGGAGAAAGAGGGAAATAAGGTTAATTGGTATAATAAGAAAATTTGGATAATTGGTACTCCCTTGATAATAAAAGGTTTTGTAGTTATACTTCAAGAAATATGAACTAGTAGTGTATATCAAGATCCAACAATGAAAAAACATTAAAGCACACTTGAATTCATGATTTTTAAACTACTTTTAACTTAAAACACATGTAACAAAAATCAAATCATGTAAAAACATACTAAAATTTAATGAGAAGGATTCCTAAAGCTACTAAAATGAAATAAAAACATATAAATCATTAGGTTGCCTTCCAACAAGTATGAAGTTTAAATTTTATATCTAAACATGTTTACTAAGTTCGTTTCTCATTGAAGGAAAATGTGTGGATATGCTCCACACTATCACTCTTGGAATAGTACTTTAATCATTACCCGTTGACCATAAATAGCTTCCCATCCTCGCCTTTAGCTGCAATGGAACAATAGTGTTGCACTTTTATCACCATGAATGAATAAGATTTCAATTTATTTGCAAACAATTTAAAGGGAAAGTTAAAAAGTAAAACTTTTTGTCCCAGTTTAAACTCCTCCAAATTATATTGTCATAAACTTCCTTGGACCGCTCCTTGTGATTGATTGAGCTTCTTCTTATCAATCAAGTTTAAGCTAAGGTTGAGTTTATTTACTTCATATAAGGCCTTGTGTATGATCTTAACTAGAAAGTAACAAAATTTTCCAAAAACTAATCGATAAATACACATCCCCAAGGGATTCTAAAAAGCTATCCTATAAGTTCAAAAGGCATTATTAAGTTTCAATAATTAATCCTTCCTAAAAATATTAACCATTTTTATATAATTTATTTAATCTCTATATTAGATACGTAACTTTGGCCACTTATTTTAAGATAAGAAATGATTGAAGTCTTGAAAATACGTCGATTCTTCTTCAGCAAGACCTTGAATAAGGAATTCTAAAAGTAAACACCATTATTACTAATGACAATATGAGGTATATCAAAACAAGGAAGATTCTCTTATTCATGAAGTTCATAATACTAGCACTAGTGTTGTTAGGAAAAATTACCACCTTAATCCACTTTGATATATAGTCACCTACTAAATATTATTATAATAAGGAGGATATCGTTCCATAAATTTTGTGTCCCAAATATAAAAAGTTCTACTTCTAGAACCATATTCTAAGACATCTCATATTGTTTATTGATATTTCTTATCCTCTAATATTGATCATATATAAACATAAAGCTTATAGCATCCTTGAACAATATAGGACAATAAAACCTATATTGTAAGACTTCAAAAATGGTCATGTCAAAATCGTAGTATCTGATATAGGGAGATGAATAACACTATTGTAAAATCTATCTAATCTCTTCCTCAATTACACATCTCTTAATAATCCCATTTGTACATTGTTAGAACAATAAAAGATCTTTATAATATTAAATTTTAACTTCTAAAAGGATTTTCTTCCTCTGATTATAGGAAAGACCTTTTGAGACAATTTTAGAGACAGTGACGATCATAAAATTTGTAAATCGAGGAGCTTTATCGTATTGAATAACCTAAAGCCTCTTATCAAAAAATTGATCATCTATAGGTTCCTCATCTACATGATCTCTTTGCTCTAACCATAACAAATGATCTGCCACTAAGTTCTTTAACCCTTTCTTGGCTCTGATTTTCAAGTCAAACTCCTACCAAAGAAGAATTTAATAAACTACTATTAGTTAAACATCTTTTTTAAACAAAAGATATTTTAAACCTGAATGGTCAGTGTAAACATTCACTTTGAAACTAACATAATAAGATATAAATTTCCCAAATGCAAAAAAAAGACAATTAGAATTTCTTTCTCAATAGTATCATAATTAATCAAGATATCATTAAGAACTTTATTATCACAATACATTATGAAGTTTTTTATCCTATTTTGGGCCTAAAATTACCCTTATTACATGATTGGTAGCATCACACATCAATTTAAATGGGAGCTTCCTAGATTCAAACATAATAGGAGCTAAAGTTAGCTTCTTATTTAACCTATAAAACATATTAATATATTCACTAATAGACTCAAAAGGAACATCTTTTATAGTTAAAAAACAAAGAGGTTTTGTAATTTTGGAGAAATATTTTATAATAAGTTAATACAATTTGATATGTGCAATAAAAACTCTTGAATACATAAAATAAAGTCAAAGGTGGTAATCTCCCCATAACTTCCACTTTAATTTGATCCAATTCAATCCTATATCTTAAAATATGATATCCTAACACTATTCCTTCTTACGCTATGAAATGACATTTTTTCTAGTTTAACACCAAATTAGTTTCTTTATATCTTGGTAACACATATTTCAAATTGAACATATAAACATCAAAAAGAAGATTAAAAGTAGAAAAGTCACCCATAAAAATGTCGATTATTTTCTTCATCATGCCATATAAAATAACCATCATAAACTATTAAAAGTGACTGGTATATTGAATAATCCAAAGGGTATCCTATGATAAATGGAAGTTCTATAAAGATATATAAACTTTATATTCTTTTGATCTTCTAGCACAATCGAGATCTATTTATATCCTTAATATCCATCAAGTAAGTAATAAAATTGGTATCCTATTAATCTTTTTTAACATTTGGTCAATAAATGGTAGAGGGAAGTGATTTGTATGAGTAGCAACATTCAACTTCTTATATTTGATCAAATTCTCCACCCAATCACAATCATAGTAGGGATCAACTCATTCTTCTTATTAGTTAATATAATTATTCCTCCCTTTTTTGATACAACCAGCACAAGACTTAGAGTTATTAGGAATTAGATACATTAGGAATTAGATACATAGTTCCTAAATCTAGGAGTTTAATTACCTTGAATCTTATAACTTCTTTCATATCCAAATTGATTTATTTTTATTTTCCATACTAGGCTTATATGTATCCTCTTTAAAGATTTAATAGGAAAACATTGATGGAATAATCCTATGGATATTTAAGATAGTCTATGCAATTTCCATTTCATGGTCTTATAGAACCTTAAGTAACATATCTTCTTATGCATAACTTAAAGAAGAAAAGATAATAACATGATAAGAATTATTTTCTCTATTAAATATGCATAGTGCAAATGAGAAAGAAATTACTTTAAATCAAGCCTATATGCTTCTTATGTACATGGTAAGGATTTAGTCTTTCCTTATTTTAAGTCCTCGAAAACACAAGAAAATCAATGTCTATAGCCCTCCTTTCAACCTAAAATCACAATCAATAATGTTAAAATCCTCCTGTCTTTTAATAAGTCTTAAAGCTAAATATATTTTCAAAGGGTCAACATACTTAGCTATAGGTAAGTTATTATGCATAATAAAATCTATAATATCAATTCTATAATAAGTATTATCAAGGACAGGCCTTTTGAAGGCCTTGAATGAAAGGGTTAACGTAAGTAACTTAAGGTAAGTCATTATGTATAATAGAATCAATAATATCAATTCTATAACAAGTATCATCAAGGATAGGCCTTTTTAAGGCCTTAAAAATGGTGAATTCCTTATTTCCCACCGTAAATGTCAACTTACTTATAGTCATATCAATTAGCACAACAATAGTAGCCATAAACGATTTCCCTAAGATGATAGAAACTTTAATGTCAAACTCTATATCCATTATTAAAGAAAACACTATATGAAAAATTAGTTTTCCTACTTTAACAACTAAATCTTCCACTGCCTAATTAGGTGCTTGATTGACTTATCAAATAGATAGAGTGGCGTTGTTGTAGGCTTGAGTTCTCGTATTATAAATTTCCTAAAAAGAGATAAAGGTGCAATGTTAATATTTGCACCTAAATAACATAAGTAATTATAAATATTGGAAGCACTAAAATAATATGGAACAAAAAATATCCCTAGATCCTTTAACTTTAAAGCTAGTTTGTTTTACAAAAGTACACTATACTCCTCGGTTAAAAGGTATCATACTATAATCCTTATATATTTATTGGCCAATTTCCTTTTAAAACTTTGTATATGATGAAATATAGGTTAATGCTTTAACAAATGGGATGTTGATGTGCAACTTTATGAAATTATCTAAAAATTTCTTGAAGTTATTCCCATGCTTCATTTTTATCAACCTCTAAAGGTATGAAGTAGGTGGAACATAGGATTTGATATAGGATTGTGGCATTTTCCATTCTAGACTAATATAATACATAGATGAGACTAGTGTCAAAGTTTTACTATTCACTAAGTCTAGCTTTTGAATTTTAATTATCATATCCTCTTCCTTAGGCTTATCTAAATTTTTCATTTTCTAGTGGTTGTAACATCAAATGTTATGACACTTCTCAATATGATGGCTAACACTCTCTCATGTGAGTTTAGCTTTATGTTTCTATAAAGTTTTTCTTGACCTATTTCACCTACTGATGTGAACCTCAAAGATGAGCCTTGAAACCCAGCAAATGCACAATTTGAAGGAAGAAAACCAAGAAAGCTAAAAATAGGCTTAAAATTAAAAAAAAATTGATCCGATGTCTATAGAAGACAAGAACCAAAGGTATAAGATAGGTTTTAAAAGCTACAAGATAATGATCTTGATAAGTTCACAAAAGAACCAAAGAGAACTTAATTTTACTCAATAAATTCTGAATTTTTTGAAGTGCCTTGAACAATACAATGCTTGCCTTTATATAGGCAGTAAGGTAAGAGCTAATTAAGGTAAGAAATCATCCTAATTGAATAATTTGATCATAACCATTATTTGATTGAGCTAATTAAGGTAAAAGTGATAGTTGTATAATTATATGTGTTTTAGGGTTGAATTTGTTATTTATTTAGTGTGAATTTGAGTGGTGTGTGTGCATTTAGGGTGTAATTATGTTAGTTTGTGTGTTTTAGTGTTTTTATGGGTTAGGTTAAGTCTTTGAGCTTAAATGTTATATTTTTCAGGTGTCGTGATGAGTTTGTTAGTGTTTCAGGGTAAACGGGAAGAACGGCAAAGATTCGTGGAGTTTTGGCCTAAAGCCATAGGCCACGATCGTGACAAAGAAGGAAGAGCCAGCAACAGCCAAGCCACGATCGTGCACAGCAGGCCACGATTGTGACAGAGAGCGTCAAGTCAAGCCACAATCATGCACATTGGGCCACGATTGTGACAGAAAGGTTAAATCACCGACCACGATCGTGTCCTGCATCGGGCTGATAGAAAAACTCAATTTTTGTGAGATTTTGTGGACCGTTTCTACCTCGACTTTGACCTAGGGCTTCCACAGAATAAATAGAACATAATGTGACAGCAGTAAAGGAGAGTTTTTGGGAAGAGTAGAGAGTCCTGCAAGAGGGTATCATTTCATCAATTCCGAGAAAAACCTAGAGAGATATCAAGAGATTAAGGAAGGAGACGAAGGAAGAGAGACACAGAGATAAGTTTGACATAAAGTACTTCCCAGAACAGGTGGTTTCCCACTATCGCTGCCTCTGAGATCCGCTCTGACAGTATTTCTTATTTTTATTTCGATTTTATGGATGTATGAAATTGGGATATTCATTGGAAATAGTGTTGTTGAGTGTTGATTTATTGTCTATACTCACCTTTGGGTTTTTTTAGTTCTTAAGATTAATAAAATTTATTTGATTGTGTTTTCTTTTGATTTAATTGTGATTCAAATTCTGTTATTAATAACTTGGCAGTAAACTGAGAGGGTGAGCTAGGTAAAAATTATTGATTTAGGCTAATGAGAGTTAGGAAAATCGATAAGTATAGAATTGAATCAAAACTGGTAGAGTCGTGTAACGAGAGATTGAGCATAGATTCCGGGTAGGCTTTTAGACAACTTAGAACTAATTTTGGTTTTGGGTCAATCGTGAATCGAGAGATTATGATTCCATAATTTAAATTAGAGATCATCAATTAAGGTTAAGAACTATAACTTGAGAGAGAGTAATTCACCCTAGGATAGTCTAGGCCTATTAAGTCGAAAATTACATAATTGGTTAGATTTTCTTTAGTTTCGAATTAAATCCCCCTTTCTCTCACTTGGATGTTTCTAGGTTGATTTCAGATTGTTGTGTGAGTTATTATTTTGTGACTTTTCTGCACTTTAAATTCTCATATTTGATTATTGATTGATTTAATTTATGCGTTAGTTAATTGTTTAGATTTATTGTAGTTTAGGCCAACCTTAGATTTAGGACTAGTTAGCTTTCCTCGTGGGATCAATACCTTAGGTATTACATGAATGACCCATGCGCTTGCGAAATTTACCAAGGTTAAAAAAATAGTAAAACTTAGCGCATATAATCTTGTGAACAAGTTTTTGGCACCGTTGTCGGGGAGGGTGACATTTCGTCTATAGTTTAAGGCATTAGCTTATATTTGATTTTCTATTTTTATTTTCATTTGTTCGTTTTACTTTGAAAACGTGTTTTTGCATGAACACAAGAGTCACGTGAGGTTCAAGTTGTGCAACTGAAATGATAGATTTAGACATAATGCGATTAGAACGAACCTTGAGGAAAGCTTTACAAGAGGAAGAAGAAGAGATCGAGAAATCACAAATGGCTGAGGAATTTCAAAAAAATATGGATCAGGAAGTTGACCTTAGAAGGCAACAATAGAGGACCCTCATGAACCTCATGAGGCTAGGGTTTAACCTCGCAAACCAAGTAGTGGCTAGACTGCCTATTCAAGTGGTCTCATTCGAAATCAAGTCAGCCCTCCTGAATATGCTTCAGCAGAATGTTCAATTTTATGGACTGGCAAATGAACATCCCAACGCACACATCATTAGTTTCCTTGAGATTTGTGATACTTTCCGGTATCACCAGATGTTAGAGAATGCTGTTTCCATTAGGTTGTTCCCTTTTACACTTAGGGACAGAGTGAAGGCTTGGTGCCACTCACTGAGCCCCGCTAACATCACGGCGTGGGAGTAGCTTATGCGTACTTTTCTAGATAAGTACTTCCCTTTAACGAAGACCACAAAGATCATAAAGGAAATTACCAATTTCCAACAAGGTGACGGGGAGTTGATTTATGAAGCGTGTATAAAGACCTGCAGAGGAGATGCCCACACCACAACCTACCAAAGGAATTCCTCCTGTAGACATTCTACAACAAAGTAAACCCACCTACCAAAGGCACAATCTATGCAGCATCAAGAGGATCTTTGATGAGTAAGACGGTCGATGAAGCAGAGGAGTTCATTGAAGAGATGGCGAGCAATAGCTATTTATGGGCAAGTGAGAGAAGTAGGCAACCTACTATCTTTAGAGAGCAGAAGGGAGTTGTCACAGTCGATCAGATGACAGAGATGCAAGCTAAGATCGACAATCTGATGTGACAACTCAACAATATGAAGGTGTCATCTTTCGCTACGGTTAAGGCCATGCAAGCAAAGTGTTAGTTATGTGGTCAAGTAGATCATGACACTGTGGACTACTACCTGATTAAAGAGGACAACCAGGAGCAAGTGAATTACATAGGGGCACAATTTAGATGAGGAGGGGGAAATAACCCCTACTCTAACACATACAACCCCAGGTGGAAGAATCACCCCAACTTTTCCTAGTCGAACAATAATAATAGAGGGCAGTTCAGGCCTCAAGGGCAATCGAGCTTTCAACAAGATAAGACAAGCTCGATGGATTCAAAGTTGGACAGGATTTTGGACAAGATAGGAGGTATGGAGGAGGCACATAGGAGGTTCGAGAGTAAATTTGAGCAAGTTACAAAGAACCATGCCCCGTCTATACATAATTTAGAAGTCTAAGTGGGGCAGCTCGAGGAAGCAATGTAAACTCAGAATGTTGGAACTCTTCCAAGCAACACCGAGTCTAACCCAAAGGAGCGTATCATGGTCATAACTCAGACTCAAGATGGAGAAACCACACAAGTGCAGGAAAAGGTAGAAGATGGAGAAAAAGGTCAAGTAATTGAAAAAGACCTTTCGATTGAGCCCGTGATGGAGTCAATTCAAGTAACTCGATGGGTATTTACGTTCCCTATCGCGCAGTAGAGAGAGTTATAAGCAAAGAGGGAATCAAAACAATTACCGGAAATTGGGCATAACAAGATCAAGGAAGTGACAGACCAAATACATTTAAATCTCAAATTATAGGATTCTATCAAGAAGAAGGTTGAGGAGCAACCACTGGAAGCAAACCCCAATATAGGTGTGAGAAAGATGACCCAGGGGACTTCTTCATCCCTTGTAGTATCAACGAAATTATTATAGACAGGGCATTCGTAAACTTAGGTGCAAGCATAAATATGATGCCCTATGCTTTCAGTCTCAAATTGGGGTTAAGAGAGTTAGTGCCCAGCAAGTTTTTGGTTAAAACAACCTATAGAACGTCGCATAGACCGATGGGGATCATAGAAGATATGTCAGTAAAGGTCAGTAAATTTATCTTTCTCACAGACTTCTATGTTTTGGACATTATTGAAGATGAGGACACTCTGATAATTCTTGGGCAACCATTCTTAGCCACTGCGTGCTCAATTATTGATGTTGATGGGGTGAGTTAACTCTGCGACTAGGGAAGGAGCATAAAACCTTCAGTGTGACCATTAGATAGTACGAAACTCCTTCACCTCCAGTGGATGTCAAAGAAACTGAGCTTTAAGGATAATGGAAGGACATAAAAGATCCTACAAATACTTTCCGAAAGAAGCACTCGCGAAAGAAAAGGCGAGGAAAAGAAAATTGCAAGGACGGTGGTAATTACAGTATGGTAGCCAAGGTACAGAAGTTGCGATTAATGACAACGCTACCATCAAACCATTCATTCCAACCACCATGAGCTTAAATGAGCGTCGAGCTACTAACATTAAAAGAAGCACTGCATGGGAGGCAACCCATGGAAAAATTAATTTTAGTCGTTTAATTTTGTTAGACCTATTGAATTCCATAGTTAGGTTTTTTTTCAGTTTCATTGAATAAAAGAGAGAAAGGAATAGGATTTCGGAATCACTAGAAGATTATGCAAACATAAAGAGAAAAGTGAAGAAAGGCTATAAAAGAATTACGAAGTGAAAGAGAAAAGACTAGAAAAAGAGCAAACAAAGGACTTTGGTGTTAAAAGACAGCCGCTGGCCATGACCGTGGCCTGCAACTATGTAGAAACAGGGTAGATGTAAGTTTTAAATGAAAGTTTTTACCATTTTACCCTTCTTACCACCTATATATTTAGTTCTTACTTCTTTTTCACTTTCATTCTCATTTTCATTTTATCTCTCTAGAATTCAAACGTCCAAACACTCTCACCTCTCACTAAATTTTTACCCTTCCTAAATTCTTCCATATCCTACCTCAAACATGCCCCGCATTAAGCAATCTGCCCGATGGGAGCCGTATGGAAGAAAACAAGTTGCAGGCCAAGGGCGAAGGAACTGAGTAGCGGACTTCAGAGCACCATTCCCTATCTATACTGAAGAGGAAGGTATCCGCTTTCGATCCCTTCATTTTAGGCAAATTGTAGCTCCTAGGTACTTTCACGTTGACACATTAGATAGGTTAGAACTGCGTGAACGGGTAGAGAACCTAGCCGAGAGGATCCAGTGGGGCCAATTCATACGATTCCAGTTCCCTGTTTATGAGGAGCTAACACTAGAATCTTTCACGTCCTTGACCTTTGACCAAAAGAACACGAGAGAATTATGGTTTAGATTGGAAGGCTGAGCTTAGGAACTGAATGTCGAACTCATATGTGAGATGTGTGGATTCCCTTAATCCACCATTGTTGATCAACATGACAATTTCCGTGTCTCCCAATACTGGAATGAGCTGACAGGAATTGAGCAATTTCACGCAAAGATTGCATACAATAACATTATCTGAACCTATGAACACTTATTGCTACACAAATTCATGTGTCAGCTAGTTTTTGACAAATCAAAAACCAACAAATGTCCCACTAAGGAACTTTTTTTACTGTGGTGCATGAACCACAGTATTCCAGTCTGCACTTCCACCCATGTCCTGACTGCCCTTGCTGCGGCTCCGTGCAAGAGGAGCAATCATCTTGAAATGAGATACATAGTGTCTACCATTGCGGAACATTTTGGTGTGGAACGAAGGGGGTTAACAATTCACCTCCTTGACTTCCTCAACCATTATCACTTAGTTTGGGCAAAGATCATCCATTCCACAAATATGAGTCTGTGGGAGATCCATAAGAAGACACATGTGCAAACCAGGGCAGGTCAAGTGAGCTCGAGTTCGGCATCGCCTCGACAGGAGGAATCAACGAGTGAAGAATTGGAAGAAGAATAAGAGGAAGAGCATGGCTAGAAGAAGGTATTGGATGCAATCTCAAAGTCCAATAGGAAGCTAGCAGATAATACCAAGACACTTACGGAGATGGTGCGTACACAACGACGTTAAATCTAAGATATCCGACAGATCCATCGGTATTTCGAGTCTCAAGGTGTTTAATTGCCACCTCTGACACCGTCACCTCGTCCATCCCCTTGAGATTTTGTCTAACCTAAATTAATTGTTCTTTCCCACATTAGCCTTCAGTTCTATTTTGTCTTTATGTTTATTTTTATTTTTATTTAATCTTTATGATTCATTTTATCTGTTCTTTGTTACTTTAATTTTTGTCATTACCCTTTGTTTATGTGTTTGTGTGTACTTCCATCTCACATTGAGGACAATATGTTGTTTAACTGTGGGGAGGGATTATGTGTTTTATTTTGAATGTGATTTTGCATACTATATGATAGTATTAGGTTACATTGTGTGAAGTGTGAGAATGTGTCAATGGCTTAGATTGAGTGAAATTTATTTAATTTTGGACATAGTCTATTAGGTTGTGAACGATCATTAAACTGCGAAATTACTGAATTAGGGGGCCTTTGGATGAATATATAGCTTAATTAGGACTTAGTGTAAATTTACCACCCTCTAGATTGTCACATTCATTCATAATTTGAGGTCTTTTAGGTTAAGTGGCTTAATTAGTTTTTTTTTCATGAAAACGAATAGCCAAAAGCAACAAGGTAGGTAATAAAAAATGTTTTTTTAGTAAATCACTATTTTGCTGACCTTCGGGTTATGAACAGAACTAGTAGTCAGTTGAAAATATGATATAGTTGAGTAACTGGATCGATACGCATCACAAATGTGTGCCTTGGCATAAAAGGCTATAATGACATTTCAACCAAGCTGTTTAATAAAATGACTTAGTTAAGTAATCAAATCGACATTCATCATAAACATTGGCCTCTGAGTAAAATACTAAGTCTTGGTAATAAAAAAATTCTAATAAAACCTACTGAACTTGTAATAAACTTAAATTTTCATAAAAAATGTACTTAGGAACAGTTACAAAGCCTAAGGGACTGAAAAATTATTATAGTGTGTGTACCATTGAAAAGGGTAAATAAGTTAACTCTTAGGTCTCGATTAGGTTGTATATTTAGTTCAAGCCCCTAGACACATATTTTGTTTGTTAATGGTTTGACATAATTGAATGATTGTGTTCTAGACTAAATTTATTTCATGAAGTCAGAGCCATTGCCTCATTACTGCATTATGTGTTATGTGCTTTTATGTGTTTTGTTAATAGTTGTGTAACTGCATATGTTTTAGGGTTGAATTTGTTATTTATTTATTGTGAATTTGAGTGGTATGTGTGCATTTAGGGTGTAATTATGTTAGTTTGTGTGTTTTAGTGTTTTTATGGGTTAGATTAAGTCTTTGAGGTTAAATGTTATATTTTTTAGGTGTCATGATGTGTTTGTTAGTGTTTCAGGGTAAATGAGCAAGAACGGTGAAGATTCGAGGATTTTTGGCCTAAAGCCATAGGCCACGATCGTGCACAGCAGGCCACGATCACGACAGAGAAGGAAGGCCACAATCATGACAAAGAGCGTCAAGTCAGGCCATGATCGTGCACATTGGGCCAAGATCATGACAAAAAGCTTAAATCGCCAGCCACAATCAGGCAGGCAGGGCCAAGATCGTGCCCTGTATCAGGCTAATAGAAAAACTCAATTTTTGCGTCATTTTGTGGATTGTTTCGACCCCGACTTTGACCTAGGGCTTACACAAAATAAATAGAACATAATGTGACAGCTACAAAGGAGAGTTTTCAGAGAGAGCTGAGAGTCATGCAAAAGAACATCATTCTGTCAATTTTGAAAAAAACCTAGAGACAGATTAAGAGATTAAGGAAGGAGACGAAAGAAGAGAGACACAGAGATAAGTTTGACGTAAAGTAGAGACATAGAGATAAGTTTGCTACCTTCGAGATCCGCTCCGACAGTATTTCTTATTTTTATTTTGATTTTATGGATGTATAAAATTGGGATATTCATTGGAAATAGTATTTTTGAGTGTTGATTTACTGTCTATACTCACCTTCAGTTTTTTTAGTTCTTGAGATTAATAAAGTTTATTTGATTGTGTTTTCTTTCGATTTAATTGTGATTCAGATTCTGTTCTTAATAACTTGGCAACAAATTGAGAGGGTGAGCTAAGTAAAAATCATCAATTTGGGCTAACAAGAGTTAGGTTAATCGATATGTAGAGAATTGAATCAAAAAGGTAGAGTCGTGTAACGAGAGATCAAACATAAATTGCCAGTAGGTTTTTAGACAACTTAGAACTAATTTAAGTTTTGGGTCAATCGCAAATCTAGAGATCGCAATTCCATAATTTAAATTAAGGATCATCAATTAGGATTAAGAATTATAACTCGAGAGAGAGTAATTCACCCTAGGATCATCTAGGCCCGTTAAGTCGAAAATTACATAATTGATTACATTTCTTTAGTTTCGAATTAAATTCCCCTTTCTCTCACTTGGCTATTTCTAGGTTGATTTCGAATTATTGTGTGAGTTGCTATTTTGTGACTTTTTTGCACTTTAAATTCTCATATTTGATTATTGATTGATTTAATTTCTGCACTAGTTAATTGTTTAGAATTATTGTAGTTTAGGCCAACCTTAGATTTAGGATTAGTTAGCCTTCCTCATAGGATCCGTACCTTAGGTACTACGTGAACAATCTGTATGCTTGCGAAATTTACCAAGGTTAAAAAAATAATAAAACTTAGTGTGTATAACCTTGCGAACAAAGAGCTAATTAAGTTAACAAATCACCCTAATTGAATGATTTTACCAAAATCATTGTTTGATTGAGCTAATTAAGGTAAGAAATCGTTACTAATTTGCTGGGACAGCTTGCACAAGTTTTTGAATGTCTCACATAAACCTTGGAGTGCTTGGAACAGGTTGGAATAACTTAGGCACTCATTGGGTTTCTTGACTCAACTTGGATTAGATTTATTAGGCCCTGAAAACTTTCCATCCTGACTAGAGCTAGTTTAGTACATATCCCTTCAATTAGCTATTTATAACTTCCTTTATCTTCTTTGCTCTAGCTCTTGTAATTGGGCCTCCTTGAATGCTCAATGCCTCCTTAGAGCTATGCTTAGGCCAGCTTGGTTCTCATCATTCCCTTACTCTTCAGAAAGATTTGTCTTTGACTTAGCACTTGTAGGCATTGTTATTAATCTTTGCAAGCACTTGAAATGGACCATCTCCTCTAGGATGCAACTTTGATTTTCTTCGTTGTAGAAATCATTCCTTTCGCAAATGAACCCAAATACAATCACCATGTTCAAATATCACTTTCTTATTTCCTTTGTAATATTGAGTTTCATATTGCTTGGTCCTCTTGTCAATATTCAGTCTTTCTTATGCATTGCTTTGATCAAATCTTGTCTCCACTCACACCTTTATAATTCATATTGAAAAACTTGCAAAAGAACGTTAGAAATATCATCTCAACACTCCCTTACATGTTTCTCTCAATTAATGTCACTCAATTCTCGTGTTTACACAATTTATATTCGACTTTTCACTATAATGTTGCTTACACAAACTCTTGCCTTTTACCACTATTAAAATTCCTCTTTTAGTTTTTTATAGGACTAAATAAATCAAATCCAGGCAATTAAACTTGCAGCAATTCAAAATGGGTTAAAATGTAACAATGAAACTGAAATAAACAAAAAAAAGATCAATAACAAATAGAAATGATTGCAAAGGAATAAGAACATAACAAATTAAGGATAGAAAAAAATAAAATCATAAAGATAAGGAAAATAGGGGGCTTAAAGAAACAAATTTCAAATATGATTTCTAGTAGAATAAAGATTAACAACTAATTTTGACTAAGAAATCTTATTAAAAAGGTATAGCTCTCGTAATATCTAACCCCATTAGCTTCAATCTTCTTATTTTCTTTTCAATATGTTAACTCAATCCGAGAGTCATCCACCTAAATATATCCCAATTTTGTTCATACTAAGGCAAAGAAATCCAATAATAATTAAGAAAGATAAAAAATAGAAGAAGTCATTATAATAGATTCTTGAAATCTTGATGTTCTTTGTTGAATTTTCATGGAATCCCTTTATGTCAAAACACTTTAGTTCAACTCCTATTGATTGCCCCCTACCTTCCCCTCATCTCTTGTGTCTTTATATCCTTTTTAGAATTTAAAAACCCTAAAAATTATAAAAACCATGATTAACATAACTCCAACACAAACTTGTGTTAGTCTTATATCACTTACTAGCACCATTTGGCCAAAAAACTAGAATTTTTTATAACAAATGATTACCAATATAGGTCAAAAATATAGACTTATTTCTAACCTATGTTAGTTATATGAATTGATAAATTACACATCTGATAGATGATATTGAAAAGATGGGTCGTGAAGGCATGAACAGAAAAGTGTGTTTGGGCTTTATTGAAGAGAATAGGTCCCTGGTGGTTTTGTGTTCTGAGTCCTTTGCCTAAAATTGTACCAAAAGTGTTCTAGCTTGACTCAAATCTTCCCAAATTCATTCCTTCACTAGTAAGGAACTAAAATAAGGCCTAAAAAAATATAATCCATATTGAATGCCAATTCATGGTAAAAACAAAAAAAACTATATCTAGACATAAGCAATTTATTCTCAAAATTATGCTAAAAATATAACATAATTAGTACTTATCACATTTGTCACAATTGTTCTTATTTTTATGAAGTTTGTCATTATATAAACTCTAATATCTTTCATATAAATTGTTTTCATTGATATCACATTTTAACTTAGTATTCTTAATGAAAACCCTACACCATTTTCCTACTAGGAATTTGAAAGTTTCTTCATCATATACATCATTTTTTAAATTTTACTTGCTCTTTTAAAGTTGCTTTGTACTTTAGTTCATTTGGGGATTTGATAATCTTCTAGAAATCTGTACAAAATAATAATTATGTTATGATTTAGGAAGAATATCACTCTTAAATTTTACTAAAATTGACATAAATAAAATATAGTAGTACAAAATAGATATAAAAGGATATATTAAACCATCAAAATAAATTCCCATGCATACCTTTCTGTTTATCTATCATTAACATCCAACCTTCACCTTTTATTAGTCCCAAATTAGTTTTAAGTAGCTTTAGGAACCAAGACCATGTATTAATTATTATTGTATGCTTCACTACCTATGCAAATGAGAACATCTAGTTATGCCCATCTCTTCTAACTTTTGTCAATAACTCACCTTTAATTTCCCCTTTTAGAATTGCAACACACAAACCAATCACATTCCCACAATCATTTAACATCCCTTTTCTTATAATATATAAATGTAATGTATAATCCTATCAAACATGTAACTCACCTAAAAACTTAAAACTAAGTTTTAATTAAAATTTTGTTTTATGATTGGAAATTATAATTTCTTTCTATGCAGTCCTATGAAGAAGCATATTCTTGTTTGACGCCACCCTTTAATTTTTCAATCAACTTTCTGTACTATATGGAATTTTGATAAAGGAAACATTAGTGATAAGAGGATCTTTTACCATTTTCTCCATGTTCATTAGTGAGATACAAGTAATTTGTTTCAAAATTTTGAACAAATTACTTACTTTAAAATATTTAAAACTTTCTATTCTTTAGTACTTAGAGCAATTATGCCCATTAGTGCAATAATAATTTGAAAGATATGTGTTTTTGTTTAAAATGTAATTATTTTCCAAAGATAAGGAAGATTAGCACACTTTGGCCTCACCATAATCTTATAATTTTTTTAAACATCAAATCATACATCTGTTTTATTGAATATTTATTCAAAGTCTTTTTGAATTACTTTTCTTCTTCAAATCTCATGTATGATGAAAATTCTAAACATGAGTATCTAGGATCATAATAATGGCTCTTGCTTTTTTTTCCGTATTGAATTTGTCCCATTATTAAATTTATTTATATTCAAATAGATGACCCCCTTCCTCTTTTAAATTAGACAAATCCAACTCTTCATCTTTGTTAATCTCTAAAAATGAATGTTTTTTAATCTTCTTGATAATTCAACTCTTTACTTCTTAATTTTATGCCTTACATTCAATTTGGATCCTTTTAAATCTATTAACATAAAAATGATATACTTCTAACCTTACCTCTCTTAACTCCACATCCTTTTATAAATATTCAACTGCCACTTTGAAAATAAATATTAGGGTTAATTAAAAAAATCCCAAACTTTGCTCAATTTTGCAATTATAGCCTGAACTTCAAAAAATGGCATTAAAATGCTCAAACTTTCAATTTTTTTAATTCTAGCCTGATGTTAGTATCTACGTCAAGTT